>VTFQ01000002.1:35532004-35714504 GCA_036281575.1 Ancherythroculter nigrocauda | reverse complement strand
CCTGCACACAGCAATACCATTCCTTAAATGTGCAATCAGCGATTGCTGAAACTGTGCCATTATAAACTGAGACAAGAAAAATGGCTTTGTGTGGAGTCTATTGATAAACAGACAAAAATCAGTTTGGCAAATGTGAAAGTTTAGAGTCTGAACTCACAAAGTTGACAACATATTATCACTCTTATAATGTTCTATTGTGAACGATAAAAAGTTTGGGTTTGGTACGATTTTTTTCTTCTTTTTTCTCTCTTTTTCTGTTCTGAAGTTTCACCAAGGCTGCATTTATTTGATCAAAAATGCAGTAATATCATGATTTTTTTTTTATAATTTAAAAGAACAGTTTTATGTAAATATATGTTAAGCTGTAATTTATTCATGTGATCAAAGCTGAATTTTCAGCATCATTACTCCAGTCTTCAGTGTCACATGATCCTACAGAAATCATTCTAATATGCTGATTTGATGCTCAAGAAACATTTCTGATTATCATCAATGTTGAAAACAGTTGTGCTGATTAATATTTCTGTGGAAACATTTTTTTTCAGGATTTGATGAATAGAAAGTAAAAAAAAAAAAAAAAAAAAAAACGCATTTGACAATTTTTTTGTAAACGTATTTTGATCAATTTAGTCCTTGAATAATAAAAGTATTTTATATATTTATTTTTATTTTTTTCAGGCCAAAGAAAAAAGTCTTTGGCCTGAAATTTTATGTTTTCTATAAATTATATAGATCATTACTCTAGATATTGGCATCAGCTTTTGAAAAACCCATATATTAGTCAACTGCTAATATAAAATTTCACATTTTATTAATAACTTTATTAATAACATGTAAATTGATTCAACAATGGTTTAACTTTGTGATACTCACTCTCGCACAAAAGTCTGGAGTTGTGATTTGATTGATCGCTGTGCTTGGTCAAATAAAATCTGCAAAAAATAATACCTGGCATTATTTTCCATAACAAATCACCATATTTTCTTTCAAAGTTTTCATTACTGTAATGCAGCTATAAAACTTACAGTACTTTTGTGATTCTTTGTATGTCTCATATACTAACACAATACAAAATATTGTTAAAAATGACAGCTAAATAGTACTGTAGTAAAAATGACAGCTAGATAGTACTGTAATATAACAAATGTATTATTTAGACACCATAATAGCAGTTCAAATAACAAATACTACGTTGATGCATCAATGTTTTATAATTTAAATATTTCATTCATTTTTTTTTTAATGAAAAAATGATGAAAACATGTTAAAAAATAAAGGTGGTCAAAATTACAAACAATTAATCATATGTGTTTTTGTTGTTGTTTTTGCATAACCCATTCAATTAATTACAAAGAAAACCAAATATACTTGGATTTGATTTTATTAAATTTATATTTCGAAACGAAATTCTAAAAAGAAAGTAATTTGTGGGTACAGTGTACATTTATCTACAAAACCATAGCAGAATGGTTTTAAGACCATGAGCAACATAAATTCAAAGTATAGTTTTATCACATATTTTGGACATATTTCAACTTTAAGATATAAATTGTGATTGGCCAGTGCGAACTGGATCAAGTGTGTGATGGATAAAATGGTCAAGACGCATTTGTGCTTCAAAGATCATGTGCTTAGTTCAATCATGAGGACTTTAACCACAAGTCAGCTGATTTCACCACAGCCTAAAACACTGACTCAGAGAGTCCCAGTATAACCACTGTGGACAACAGCAGCACTGTTGAGCCATGAAGATCACAGAGCGATCCTTTATTTTATAGGAATAAAAAAAGGCCCAAAACATACGCCACTCAAGAACATGAACGCACGCTCAATTTGTAGCACCGCAAGTTTGATTTCACATGTACAGTAGCTGAATTTAAAAGTACTTCCCAATGTTGCCACAAGGGGCGCTATAACAAGCATTATCATAAATCGGTCAGTTTTAAGTGAAAATGATGGAGAATCAGTTTGAAGATTAAAGTGAACTCCTTAAAACATTCATTTAGAACTTTGTCACAGACAGCTCATAATTGGACCAGCAATCTAACTGCAAAAGTTGTAGACTACAGAGGGAAACTGGTGCATGTCAAATAATTGCAGTCATTTCTCCTGATTTCAAAATTCTCATCTCAGCACATTTAAGCTTCGCATTTCAAAAATGAGAGAAAAAAAAGGAGAAGTCATAAACAATAATGCAATACGGCAAAAGCTTTTTGCCCAGATTTTCTTACTGTGTGATAGTTGATCATCTCTTGAAGATTCTCTGCAAACTTGGTAAGACTGGACTGTGAAGAAATGAGAACTTTACACAGGGGCAGCAAAGACACAAGCATACAAAATCCCCAAAAAACAACAACTTTGGTTATTTATCACAAATGCACAAAATACCAAGCAGAATCCCACAAAAATATGTTTAAGTCACACAAAACAAAACAAAAAACTAAAAACACCTCCTCAAAAAAAAAATAAAAAAAAAATAATAAAAAAAGGTTTAGCTTAAAAATGAATTCTGACATTTTCATACCATCATGTTTGCCATATTTTCCCTTCAAGTTCTCATTTTGACTTTTGTATTTTATGTTTTACATTAAAAAAACTTAAAAATAGCAGTAAATCTATTATACTGTTTACTGTACTGTAATACATTAAATGTATTCTTAGTCAGTATAAAAGCAGTACAGCAAATACTATGGTGATGAATGAATGCTCTATTATTTTAACAAATAGTATTTTTTCAATATACAGCAAATACACAGCCCCATTCATCATGTTTTTCTTTTTTTTTTTTTTCCTTTTTGCATAAATGAAAGTCAAACAAAAAGATAGTAAATCATATCCAGGACATTAAAAAAAAAAAAAAAAAAAAGCATTTCATGTATATGGAGGGTTGCTTGACCCTTAGTTCACTTAGGGAAATTTTATTTGAAAGTGAACTTATTCTTTTAACGATGGAATTGTGGAGCTATTAAAAACAAAAAACAACATGTGCACCAGATGCATATACAAGTAAATACACTGGTATGTTTTCATAGTACAATGGAGCGTTCACAAAGGACATTTCAAAGAAGCAGGAAAGTAAATATTCAAAGACTAGGAATACTGGTATGTAGCCAATGATTTTGTGTGAACACAAACCAAGCATGCTTTCAAAATGATCACTAAATAAATATTCTTTAAATTAACGCCATCATACTGGACAGATACAGCAAGGCAAATACACTCTAGAGTTCAGAGGCTTTAACTCCAAGGACACTTTCATACGAATGGCTCAGTGTGTTTGATTCTGAAAGCCCTTAGGCTAATAACAACTGATTGGCTATTACGCCCTCACCTCAATGACATCATCTTTGGCGGACTGCTGTGCCAACTCCCGAATCCCGTTCACAAACTGCTTGTTGGCTGTGTTGTACGCCTTTCCAGCATCTATCATCCCGATGCATAGTTTCACCAGCTACACAAATAGGAGAAACAAAATATACATTATTTAAATATATAGTAAAAATGAATATAAAATATACATTTATAGTATATAAATATACAAATATATGATTTCTGAGTCTGTGGGATTTGTTTGGCCTGTTTTATTGTTTGCCAGGCAAAAGACTGATAGCAAAGCAAAGGAGAGAGAAAAAACACAAAACAACATAACAATACCAAAACACAACACCACAAAATACAACAAAACAATGAAAAAAAAAAAAAAAAAAAAAAAAAAACCATTGGGTTAAAAAAAATAAGTCTCACATTTTCAGTTTCACCATATTTTCTCATATGTTCTCATTTTAACTTTGTATTGTTTTGTACTGTATATTGTTTTGCAATAAAAAAAACCTCTAAAAGACAGTAAATAAATTATACTGTACAGGTGCATCTCAATAAA
Organism: Ancherythroculter nigrocauda; assembly: GCA_036281575.1. Taxonomy (NCBI): domain Eukaryota; kingdom Metazoa; phylum Chordata; class Actinopteri; order Cypriniformes; family Xenocyprididae; genus Ancherythroculter; species Ancherythroculter nigrocauda. The sequence continues at coordinate 35,710,624 of VTFQ01000002.1, read as the reverse complement.
TTAGAATGTTGTAGAAAAGTTCATTTATTTCAGTAATTCAACTCAAATTGTCAAACTCATGTATTAAATAAATTCAATGCACACAGACTGAAGTACTTTAAGTCTTTGGTTCTTTTAATTGTGATGATTTTGGCTCACATTTAACAAAAACCCACCAATTCACTATCTCAATAAATTAGAATAATTCATAAGATCAATAAAAAAAGGATATTTTAAACAGAAATGTCAGGCTTCTGAAAAGTATGTTCATTTCTATGCACTCAATACTTGGTTGGGCCTCCTTTTGCATGAATTACTGCATCAGTGTGGCGTGGCAGAGAGGCAATCAGCCTGTGGCACTGCTCAGGTGTAATGGAAGCCCAGGTTGCTTTGATAGCGGCCTTCAGCTCATCTGCATTGTTGGGTCTATGGGGTTCAGGTCAGGCGAGTTTGCTGGCCAATCAAGCACAGTAACACCATGGTCATTGAACCAACTTTTGGTACATTTGGCAGTGTGGGCAGGTGCCAAATCCTGCTGGACAATGAAATCAGCATCTCCATAAAGCTTGTCAGCAGAAGGAAGCATGAAGTGCTCTAAAATTTCCTGGTAGATGGCTGCGTTGACTGTGGACTTCAGAAAACACAGTGGACCAACACCAGCAGATGACATGGCAGCCCAAATCATCACTGACTGTGGAAACTTCACACTGGACTTCAAGCAACATTGTTTATGTGCTTCTCCACTCTTCCTCCAGACTCTGGGACCTTGATTTCCAAATTAAATGCAAAATTTACTTTCATCAGAAAAGAGGACTTTGGACCACTGAGCAACAGTCCAGTTCTTTTTCTCCTTAGCCCAGGTAAGACGCTTCTCACGTCTTTGGTTCAGAATTGGCTTGGTACGTGGAATGTGACAGTTGTAGCCCATTTCCTGAAGACGTCTGTGTGCGGTGGCTCTTGATGCACTGACTCCAGCTTCAGTCCACTCCTTTTGAAGCTCTCCTAAGTTCTTAAATCGGCTTCGCCTGACAATCTTCTCAAGCCTGCGGTCATTCCTTTCGCTTGTACACCTTTTCCTACCACACTTTTTCCTTCCCGTCAACTTTCCATGAATATGCTTTGGCACAGCACTCTGCGAACAGCTAGCTCTTTCAGCAATGATCCTCTGTGGCTTACCTTTATTGTAGAGGGTCTTGATGATCGTCTTCTGGACAACTGTCAAGTCAGCAGACTTCCCCATGACTGCTGTTGGGATTACTGACCTAAACCCAGTATTAATACCCTGAGAATGGTAATTTAATAGAACTTGAAATTAAATATTCTAATAATTTGAGATACTGATTTTTTATTTTTATTTTGATGAGCAGGAAGCTGTAATCATCAAAATGAAGACAAAAAAAGTCTGGAAATATTTTACTTTATGTCTAATAAATCTAGAATATATTTAAGTTTTACTTTTTGAATTAAATTACAGAAAAAAAAAAAAAAAAAAACTTTTTCCACTTTTTTTTTTTAGTATTTTTGCATAAAAGCCAGTATAACAAATACTACCATGATGTATCAATGCTCTATAACTTAATACATCATTAACTTTTCATTATGATATATAATTTTCTGCATTATAGTTGTTAAATTGTTGAACTACTAACAATTTAATCATTCTTTTTAGTTGCTTCTACTAACACCCGTTACCAGGTTTTTTAATGGATGATATTAACAGATGTAGATAGATGTTCACATATTACACATCTCACACAGGGCACGTTGACAAATTTATGTCGATTTCTAAGAAAAGCTCCAGTGGCTCCTCCTTAAGATTTCACATCCTTCCTCAGAGAGAGGAGGAAGTGAGCGGCCTGAGTCACTCTGCCAAATGACGCTGGGTGGGTCTGCAATCTGACCCAACAATGAGCCGCTCACTCACTCTTGCTCTGACAGTCGCTGCTCCCGCTTTTACAGCACTCAATAGTGACTACAACAGGAAAGAGGCTCTCAACTGAAACTAAGATTTAATAGTGACATGCTTTTTCTTTTTTCCTAAGATCCAAACTAGTAATAGACATTTGGACATTTTGAAATTGATATTGATATTTGAAATGTTTTCAAATCATGCTGGTTCATTAGGGTTTTTTTTTTTCCATGTCAGCTTTTGCACTTTTGGACCCTGGTGTTTACTGCACCACTTTTCTACAGCACAGCTTGGAAGCCATTCATTTCATGAATCTTTGCTTCAATGAATGAACTCACCAAATCAGTCAGAATGGGTACTGAATCAACACTGACTTGACTCACTAAACTGCAAGTTAATTTCTTTAGAGTGATGCCTGTCTTAAAATGAATGTGTACTTATGTTTCTTAATAAAAATTAAATCAGTTAAAATCTGAAATAATTACATTACACACACATTGTGTTTATGCAAAAACAACATTTCTGTAGGAAACATAGGCCATGTTCTCTACAAACTAGCATCAGCATCGGCCCATAATTATTTATCAGTTGACCACTACTCCAAAAATTACCTTGTCTAGCTTGGACTCCAGCTCACAGACATCTCCCTCCACTTCCTCGATTGTTGCCCTGTTGAGGACAGAACAAAATTTCAGTCATATACACTAACTGCACAAGAAATGATAGAGGTCAGGTTGTATTGTCTTAAAGGTATAGAAGCACAAAGAGCCTTTCTAACACTCAAGAGAGTGTCATAAAAAAATGAATTATGACTGTCTTTGGGGTAGGAAACCATTATAATCGAACTTCAGGGACCAAAGTAAATGCTACAAAAGTGTAAAATATGACCCCTAGACATATTAGCATAAAACAGAATGGCCACTGGTTTATTTGGTTAGAAGCAAAAGGAAAGATCAGATTATGTTGATTATCCAATCAATTAATGCAATATGTACACATCGCCTCTCTTTAATGAACATACAGCTCTAGTTTGATCTAAAACAGTTTGAGCTGCTTCCAGTTCCTGTCTGATACCGAGTGATTTGCAACTGCAACTCTGCCTAGCTTTGTTTTCAATCTCTTACTACCCACTCTTTGGTGTTTAAATTGCTAAATAGAACTTCATTATTATCATATACCTGATATTATCTATTAAATTAATCTGACATTGCTAGCTTTTTATTTTAAACTGCCATCACTAGCACAGTGTCATTAGCATTATGCTAGCCTGTTAGCTTGTCATTTGTGTTTAATGTATTTTTTTCTCTCTTTCGCTCTTTTATGAGTTGATCAAACAACTGTGGAATCAACCATCAAACACTGTGGCCCGGTTTCACAGACAGGGCTTAGAGTAAGCCAAGATTAGGCCTTATTTCAATTAGGGCATTTAAGTATCTTTCACGTACCATAGAAAGAAACATTACTGCTGTGCATCTTAAGACAAAACAATGGCTCTGACATATTTTAAAATATGTCAGTGCAAGTTGCTTTCAGTTAAAACAGCTCAAACATGCATTTTAGTTCTAGGACTAGCTTAAGCCTTGTCTGTGAAACCGGGGGTGTGAGTCATAGCATTTATAGTTCACATTTATTGCGGTCTCAAAATTCTGGCCAGTTCATAATACCTATAATATCAAAATCGACTGTGGGTAGTAGATCCTTTTCCTATTTAGCACCCAAACTCTGCAACACTTTTTTTCTTAGTGTTATTCAAGAGATAGACAAACTGTCAGTTTCAATCTAGATTAAAAACACATCTCTTTAACCTGGCATACACATAACCCATTATCACAATTCTACAATTCAAATCCATTAAAGGATTGTTAGGCTGCATAAATTAGGACGACCTGTACCAGGAACACTTCCCACCCGATGTACTACTCTTAATATGTCCATGATCTCATCCTTATCCCATGTTTACTGTCCCAAGGTTTCAGACCAGGCCGCGGTTTTAACATGGTTACAGTCATTCATAAACCAGTCGTCCACTTCTGGCTAAACAGCAGCTCTACCCTTAAGTTTTAAACCACTGGAAAAACTACAACTCCTCCTCCATATGCCACATGATGTATCCCGATCTTCAAACAGAAGGAGCTGGATGAAATATTCTGACTTGTGATGCAGCCTGGAATCATAATCACTCCATGTTCAATTGTTTGGCCAGAGGAGAACTGGCCCCCTGACTGAATCTTGTTTCACCAGGTTTTTTTCTCCATTTCTGTCACCTGGTGAAGTTTGGGTTCCTTGCCACTGTCACCACTTGCTTAGGGTTTAAAAGACACTTAATATTCAGTAATACCGCATTATTGATTTGACTAAACTGACACTATTGGGTGAGAAGAAAACTTAAACTAAATTGAGCTGGATGTATATGGCAGTTTTATGTCATGTATATAATGGTATCGAATATCAATATTTCTCAAGGTATCATATTGAAGTTAGAAATTCAAGTATTGTGACATCGCTACACTGAACTGACTTGAGCTGCTTTACAGCAGAATTTGTCTCATATTAGATGAAGTTCGCATCATTTATTATGTTCCTGTTTATTAGTGTGAAGCTGCTTAGAATGAAGTGCTGTATTGTATAAAGCACAAAATAAAGGTGACTTCACATCATTTTGTCATGACCAGACATGATCTGTCCAGTTTCACTACAACTACAACAGCCGTTTCTTTTCTGTTCACTTTCCATGTGACTTCATTGCTGAGATGTTTTAGTCAATCTAAATTCCTGAATAAGCATGAGGAAAACATGCCTTAGAAAAAAAAAAAAAAACATCTCTAAAAACACACTATAGTTGAGGTCCTGTATGCTGATCGTCAGTAGAAGGATGAGACTGTCAATTTTCACTAACAATTTGTGTCCTTAATATTTATATTACATAGAAACATTTTACAAAAGAACAATCAGGTATGAAAGTTATTTTGTAAAATGTTGACAGATGAGTAATGATTACATTTTGATCCACTCCTTGCACAAAATTATCATAGCTTCAAATGCACAATATAATAGTAACATATAAGTTAGATTTTTTAAAAACAGTTATCTTTATTGGACAATCTTAAATATTTAATTGGCCATTTCATCTATTTTTAAAGTTGAATTAAGGGAGCTTATTTGATTACTGAAGGATAATTTGACACTAAATACTGGAGTATGATGCTGAAAATTCAGCTTTACATGAGGAATAAATTACATTTTTAAATATATTCACATAGAAAACAGTCCTTTTAAATTTTACTGTATTTGATCAAATAAATGCAGCCTTAATGAGCAGAAGAGACTTTTCTAAACATTAAAAAAAAAAAAAAAAAAAATCTTAGCAAGCCCAAACTTTTAAATAGTATTATAATGGTGTCATGCCTGAATCCACTCTTAGCATTTAAAATAATATAATTTAGTTTTTAGTTTTTGATTTTTAATTGATTTAGATAAAATGAAAAAAATAATTCATAATAATAAGTCATAACATGAAAATCATCTGAACTTATCAATACAGCAAATATCAGTGCATCCCTGATATTATTCAACATACAGAAACTATTTATGTATTTAGCTATGCAATTATATTTTAGCAAAAATGTTTTGGAACCTAAATGGATTATTATCTAAATTAACTAAATTATTTCATCCTGACTTAGGAATAAAACTACCTTTTAGGTTAATTCTGGATAATTGGGACATTTTTCCAAGTCACCTCAATGATAAAAAAAATGTCCCAATTTACCTCAATTCACCCCTAAGCTTAAAATGTTAAGAAAAATAGGTAATTCATGCAAACAAAACATTAAAGGTGCTCTATGTAAGTTTTTGACTGTACTAAAGCATAAAATATCATAATATGTTTGCAGATATTTATTAAACATGCTCAGTTCACATACTCATTTCTCTGAAAACCATTGCTACAGCCAGTTATTTTACTTTGAAATTTGCGTTCCGTGTCGGATTTTCTGTTTTTGTTTCGGTCTGTGCAAGATTTACCCAATAGTATTTCGCCACCCTGGGTTGCCAGTTGGTGGAAAACACATGCAGCGAATTGCAGCTACGGAAGCCAGCGAACAAATTGGGTCAGAGATCGCAGATTCTACCCAACCTAAAAAGCCTCAGCATCCATCCAAAAATCTGAATGGAAGCATATTAAAACGCGATATCGGCTCATCATAAGTCATAAATCTGTTGACGTTCGAAGTGTTGTCAAACAAAACAGAGGCTAGCTAGACCCTCCCTCCTCCTCCTCCTCCTCCTCCTCCTCCTCCTCCTCCCCCCTCCCCCTCCCCCTCCATGCTTCCTGAAACAGTCATGAACGCGCATTTAAAATCATTCTTGTCGGTTATTGGCTGGAGCATGTTTATTATGATTTGTGGTCCAGGCTGCACCAGTTTGTTTTTGTTGCCGTTTTTGGAGCTTGTGGCGACTACAGAGACCGCGTTTTTTTACAGTGTGTTCAGGGGACAGGCAGCTAGCGGATAGTGAGGAGATGTTTGCTGCATGTGACAAAAAATGTTTTGGCCTAAAAACGCGTGACATCGCTTAGAGGACCTTTAAGTAAGTTTGTCGTCAACAGAAGAGGGGTAAAATGGTGTTGCTGGGTGCTTTTCCACCAAATAATGTACAAAAGTCAATAACAATTTCAGTCAATATCGGCTTGGTTTGTACTTCAATCCATTTTAAATCCATTTATAGTTATTTCTGGCAGCAGACATGATGGTACATAAACAGAAAATGTCATTAAATGCAAAATTCATTAAGGTTCTAGGCTATGTACAGTTTTATATAATGGAAAATTTGTGTTTTAGGTTTAGGGGTGTGCGATATCCCCGATTATTCACAATCATGAAAATTTGTTATTTGTGTGCGTTTTAAAGCTTTGCCTGTTAAACAATTTATTTGCATGCTGTTCTGACATGCACTTTTCTGAGCGTGTGCACACTAAAAGCCTGTCAAACAGCGCGTGAGTACTAAACTAAATTATGTCTTAAGTGAGAGTAAACAGTTGAGAGAAAACCGGATGCGCGTCTGTATATTAGATCCATGCATGAGGTCTTAAAGTGACAGCAGCCCAATAAATCCGCTTGTCATTAATGTCAATCAAACAACAAACGACAAAACCACTTACTGCTCTTCATTGAATAACTTCAGTAGCTTTAATAAGAATCAGTGTGTCTATATAATTTATTCAGCAAAGTCTATGTAGTTTTATTTTTTACATTTATTCAATTTCTTATTTGAATACTGCTGTTAAATACACCTACTGTGAAAAAATACAGCATTGTTCATTTCATGTGCATATTATATTGTATTTGTAATGTGCATCTTTGTTCATATTTTTAATTAAATTAATTAATAATATTAACATTAATTAATAAAATAAATTAATAAAATAATGAAAAAGATTTTCACCCACCCCTACTTTGGCCTAAATGGTCTGCCATTGTTTTTTTTGGGGTTTTTTTTTTTTAATTTATTTTTTTATGTATTTTGTTATCTTGTAAGGCTACATTTTTAAAATAGGAAAATTAGTTTGGCTGAACTGCTCAGTCACTTGCAAAATAGCAAAACCAACATGAAAAAATAATGATAAAATCATGAATTGTGATTTCCCATGATATTTTTACCATATGCCTACCTCTAGATGAAACCCACACAATATATTATGCCCCAGAACATCACCTCTGTTTATTATCCCACACACCTAAACTTAAAGACACCCTGACTTTATGCAGTCTATTTTAAACAGTTCTCTTCCTGTAACTCTGCTATTGGCTGTCTGTGTTATCTTGTTATGATAAAGAGCACTTGGTTATAGTTAATCAGTAGAGTAACCATTCTGAAGCCCATCTTCCTGACAAAACGTCTTCTTATTTTTGTCCTAGAGATTTTCCCAAAACAACTCTGGCTCGAGCAGACTGTTGGGAAAGTGCTGACACAAGTGAAGTGGGCTGCTGCTAATGAAATCTAGGCCATTGCCTCATAGACTCAAACCTGGAACAGATCCAGAGACTATGTGAGTAATGAGCGGGGGGAAGGTGCAGCAGAAACTCATTCACATTCAATAACACATGCTAACACGTTAAACATCTGGCTCCATCATGATTAACTACCTGCACAGATGTAATCCCATCTCCCACAAAAATGTCACAACACCAACAAAACCATCCAAAAAGAGTACATAAGAGCATGTACAACTTCTTAAGAGAAATTAACTTCTAAAAGGATGAGTTCACTTTCTAATGAAAATTACCCCAAGCTTTACTCACCCTCAAGCTAGGTGTATATGACTTACTTCTTTCCGATGGCAGTAAGGAAGGAAGCTAGGTTCGGAAGGTGATCTGGCAGAAGCTAGATATTTTACTTCATAACTTTTTTTTTTTTTTTTTTTTTAACAAATGCATCGTTTCACTTCAGAAGGACTTTATTAACCCCCTGGAGCTGTGTTGAGTAGATTTATGATGGATGGATGTGGATGGAGACACTTTCTTCAGCTCATACTCGTTGATCCCACTCATTGCCATTATAAAGCTTGGATGCATCAGGATATTTATTAATATTTCTCTGATTGTGTTACTCAGAAAAAAAAAAAAAGTAATATACACATAGGATGGCTTGAAGGCGAGTAAAGCTTGGGGTAATTTTCAAGTGAACTAATCATTTAAGAATCTTAAATTAGTCCCAAACCGAAATAAAGAATCATCCTACTAAAGATCCTACTGTATTTCTTTAGAAATTTCCTTTTTTTCTTTTTTTTTTTAAATTAGTAGTGCTTGTGAAGCGAAGCATCACTATTATTATTATCTCACATACTTCTTCCTCACATAGAAATTTTGGCACCTTGCTCGTCTCGCACTGTTCGTCACAGACCCATGAATGAGATGTCAAAAAATGCGGCTTATTGAGGACACTATGACTTTCTTCAGAAAATGTACATAGGTTATAAATATCATTGTATTTTATGAGTCACAACATGTTACAACATGTATACCTGCTGTAAAATGTTGTGACTTGAGTTGTCAAAAGTACCGACTTCAGTATCAATCAGTACTGAAATTTTAAAAATGTGATGTTTTGAGCGCTGTTGAGTGGAGTCGTAAACCATTGGATAACTTCGTAAACTCATCGGATATGTCTGTGATTGGCTACGATGATCAACGCATGGGAGCATTTGAAAGCACATAGAAGTGTTTGAATTTGAAAGTGTTTAAAACCGGGAGTGGGAGCGTTTGAAAGCAGGCGTCTATCAGCAGACTGGTCCGTGATAGACGTCTGCTTTCAAACGCTCCTGTGTTTATCTGTGTAAGCGCTCAGTGAAGAGCATCATTGATGACTATTTACAATGTTTTTGAAGCGTTGATGATTGAAGCCAATCACAGACATATCCGATGAGCCGTAAACACAATGGGCAATCAGAGGTGTTTACGATTCCACTCAACAGCGCTCAAAGCGTTTTAAAATTTCAGAATCTGGATCGATCCTGATATTTTCTCTCTCTAATCGATTCTGAGCTTAGTTTTAACAGCAGATGGCGCTCTAGGCTAGTTTTTAACCACACACTCTCAAACACTCACAAAGACGACTGCTGGACAGCGCTCGTGTGTTCGGCTGAGTCATGTAAGTGGTTAAATATACTTGCACCTCGGTTAAGAATGCTTTTATAATGCGAGATTAGTAATTTGCTTCAACATTTTCGAACATTATGAATGATTATTTTAGGTTTAAGTGGTGCGTGTAAAGGCAGGAACACTCCAAGCCGACGGTCGGCCGTCGGGAAGTTTTTCTTCGTCGGCCGACTAAGTTTTCTCAGTGTGTTCTGCACCGTCGGCTGAAGTTGGTCCTCGTCGGCTTTTTTTCGGCCGATTCGAAATGTTGAATCGCCGTCTGAGCTTGTCGGTCCGTCGGGCCATCTGATCATTCTGATTGGCTGTTCAGATACTGCCACCTGCTGGTACGGAAAGGCATTTCATCTCACGCAGGCACAGAACTGACGTGCTACTTGGCCGTCGGCTGTTTAGCGTTGGTTTGGTGTGTCAGGGCAACTTTGGACACAGACGCTGCCGACGTGAGCCAACCCCGCAGTCTGCTTTCCTTGCCACTAGTTCGTCGGCGTCGGCTTGGTGTGTTCTGGCCTTAAAGGAACTTGAAGCAGGCAGTGTACGAGTGTTTCTAAAGCACTTATAATAGTGCCATCTCTGTTTAAAAACTAAGCTCAGAATCGATTCGAGAGAGAATCGCAATACATCGGAAAATATCAGAATAACTCTAGATTCTTTGTATCTCGAATCGAGATTCGATGTATTGTCCCAGCCCTATTATTTATTTCCAATATCATAAACCAATTAAAACACAATAAAATAAAGTTAAATAAATAAATATATCAGATAATTTGTCCTTTATATGACAGGGCAACCTGCTGTTTTGACAATATAGCAAAGAATTTTAACAACAACAACAAATCTAAAAAAAAAAAAAATAATAGTACAAACATCTTAGATGTTTTGTACTAATTTTCTTTTGTGCAAAGAAAAGTTTCTTCTTTCTTTTGATTTTAAAATGGCAAACATTTGCCCAAGACATGTTCATGACAGGTATCATGGGATTCACTCAAACAGAATGAATAGATTGTTTGGTGTATGGATATCCTCATCAGTGATGTGGGACCACATTAATAAAAGAACCGACATCAAAGAACAAGAGGCAATGTAGAGGACTAAACATCCAGAATAGCAGGAAACCACATCAGACCTCTACTTGTCAATGTTCATCATAAAAATTAGGACTATTCCTAAAGAGTGGATGGGGATTTGTTTATCCAGCTGGATTCAGTGGAACCACCTTCGTCAAAGTTTTTTAGAATGAAAATGCAACCATGTTTCTACCAAGAGGTAGAAGAGGGAAATCTCTGCTAACCGTTCTTGACAACTGAGCGTGAGGTAAGATCATTAGAAATTCCTCAATGGAATGGACCTGTAACAGTTTAGTAACAGGATTTAAGTCATGATGTATCTCACGCTGTGACGCTCGGGAGTAACTGACGCTCGGGCCGGCCCCTCTGTTGTGGAACTCTTCCTGCAATTGTTGGGAAACAATCTGGGATGAAAAAGAGGGGGAGGGAAGTTCCCAATGAGGTAAACCTCAGATTTTTAGAAAACCAATAACACCATGTAATGAGATTACATGGAGGGAAATTTGTAGACGAATCCTTGCCAACTCTAAAAGAAAAAAAAAAAAATCTGCACCTTGTAAACTCTAAAAAGCACTGATTCAGAAGCTGCCACAACACTAACAACACTATATTGACATTGACTAATAAGAGTTCCCCCAAAAAAATAAGTGTCAAAAAAAAAAAAAGAAAACAGATTATTTTTACGTTTGTTTCATGTGGCTTTGAAAAACACCTATATTGTTGCTGCTGGGTAGAAACCTTGTATGTCCAAAACTGCTACTTTTCAGAAAATGGAAAAAACACTGTACTATATATTTTTTTAAATAATTCAATTATATGGTCAGACACTTGTATGCGCCATTATATTGTTAACATTTTACCAAAATCAAGCTCAAATGGAGTTACAAGGTTTTTGACCAGCGAATGGACATTTTTGGACATTTTTCGGTTGTGTTTTGTCCATCATTAGAGCAGCAGCATCTGAGGCAGTGAATGAGATTTACATTATGTTTTCATCAACTTAAAAAATTTACTGTAACTATGTGGACGCTCAGTTTTTTCTGTCATTTGGCCAAAACCACGTTATTAAAGAGGAAGTGCTTTGCTCAGGCTATTTCAGACAGTACTGGCTATGACTCGACAAATGCTAATCTAAGACACTCTTCTCTGCTTCTCAGATACATAAAACATTAACCTACATAGTGTTTCTTGAGTAAAGAAAACATGAAGAATTGACATATTCAAACAGCCAGTTCTTTATTTACCCTTGCATTGCAAACAATTTATCCACTTTATTCACGACAGTGGCGAGCGGAGTTATGAGATTTGACTGAGAGTTTGAGGATCCAATGGAGTTACGAAGTTTAGTTAAAGTCACTAACTCTTTTTAATACTTTTCATTGGATAAAAATTTGCAAAACCCACAGACAGACATTTCCACCTTATAGTGAGGATATATATAATTTTCCAAAAAAAAAAAAGAAGTTTAATTACATTTAAACAAAAGTTAATGTGATATAACCTAACAAAAAGCAATAACATATTCATTATACTTTGAATGTGTGCGAGTGAACCCAGCTTAATTATGGTTTTTAAAACTTTTACAAATATTTTTCAAGGTACTTTTAAAAAAATAATAATAATAATAATGAATTAATTCAGAAATATCATAAATAGAGGTCATATTTATCATATTTCTTCTTGTATTCCCTATTTTCATAATATTAAAAAATACAGTATTTCACAGAAGTGAGTACACCCCTCACATTTTTGTAAATATTTTATTCTATCTTTTCATGTGACAACACTGAAGAAATGACACTTTGCTACAATGTAAAGTAGCGAGTGTACAGCTTGTATAAGAGTGTAAATTTGCTGTCCCCTCAAAATAACTCAACACACAGCCATTAATGTCTAAACCACTGGCCACAAAAGTGAGTACACCCCTAAGTGAAAATGTCCAAATTAGGCCCAAAGTGTGAATATTTTTTGTGGCCACCATTATTTTCCAGCACTGCCTTAACCCTCTTGGGCATGGAGTTCACCAGAGCTTTACAGGTTGCCACTGGAGTCCTCTTCCACTCCTCCATGACAACATCACGGAGCTGGTGGATGTTAAAGACTTTACGCTCCTCCACCTTCCGTTTGAGGATGCCCCACAGATGCTCAATAGGGTTTAGGTACCCTCAGCTTCTTTAGCAAGGCAGTGGTCATCTTGGAGGTGTGTTTGGGGTCATTATCATGTTGGAATACTGCCCTACGGCCCAGTCTCTGAAGGGAGGGGATCATTGCTCTGCTTATTCATGGTTCCCTCAATGAACTGAAGATCCCCAGTGCCGGCAGCACTCATGCAGCCCCAGACCATGACACTCCCACCACCATGCTTGACTGTAGCATGACACACTTGTCTTTGTACTCCTCACCTGGTTGCCGCCACACACGCTTGACACCATCTGAACCAAATAAGTTTATCTTGGGTCTTATCAAACCACAGGAATGGTTCCTTAGTCTGCTTGTCTTCAGCAAACTGTTTGTGGGCTTTCTTGTGCATCCTCTTTAGAAGAGACTTCCTTCTGGGATGACAGCCATGCAGACCAATTTAATGCAGTGTGCGGCGTATGGTCTGAGCACTGAAAGGCTGACCCCCCCACCCCTTCAACCTCTGCAGCAATGCTGGCAGCACTCATACATCCGTTTCCCAAACACAACCTCTGGATATGACGCTGAGCATGTGCACTCAACTTCTTTGGTCGACCATGGTGAGGCCTGTTCTGAGTGGAACCTGTCCAGTTAAACCGCTGTATGGTCTTGGCCACTGTACTGCAGCTCAGTTTCAGGGTCTTGGAAAACTTCTTATATCCTACGCCATCTTTATGTAGAGCAACAATTCTTTTTTTCAGATCCTCAGAGAGTTTCTTTGCCATGAGGTGCCATGTTGAACTTCCAGTGACCAGTATGAGAGAGTGAGAGCGATAACACCAAATTTAACACACCTGCTCCCCATTCACACCTGAGACCTTGTAACACTTACATGACACCGGGGAGAGAAAATGGCTAACTCGGCCCAATTTGGACATTTTCACTCAGGGCTGTACTCACTTTTGTGGCCAGTGGTTTAGACATTAATGGCTGTGTGTTGAGTTATTTTGAGGGGGCAGCAAATTTACACTCGTATACAAGCTGTACACTCACTACTTTACATTGTAGCAAAATGTCATTTCTTCAGTGTTGTCACATGAAAAGATATAATAAAATATTTACAAAAATGTGAGGGGTGTACTCACTTCTGTGAGATACTGTATATATTTAGATTTTTTCTTGGCTTCTCATATTAAAGGGTTAGTTCACCCAAAAATGAAAATTCTGTCATTAATTACTTACCCCCATGTCGTTCGACACCTGTAAGACCTTCGTTCATCTTCGGAACACAAATTAAGATATTTCTGTTGAAATCCGATGGCTCAGAAAGGCCTCCATAGCCAGCAATGTCATTTCCTCTCTCAAGACCCATAAAAGGTACTAAAGACGTCGTTACAAAGTCCATCTCAATACAGTGGTTCTACAATCATTTTATGAAGCGACGAGAATAGTTTTTGTGTGCAAAAAAAATCTAAATAACGACTTATATAGAGATGGCCGATTTCAAAACACTGCTTCCTGAAGCTTCGAAGCGTTATGAATCAGTGCATCGATTCATGAGTCGGATCGCGTGTCAAACCGCCAAACTGCTGAAATCACGTGACTTTGGCGATCTGAATCATGAATCGATACACTGATTCATAACGCTTCGAAGCTTCAGGAAGCAGTGTTTTGAAATCGGCCATCTCTATATAAGTCGTTATTTTTTTTATTTTTTTTGAGCACAAAAACTATTCTCGTCGCTTCATAAAATGATTGTAGAACCACTGTAGTGAGATGGACTTTGTAACGACGTCTTTAGTACCTTTTATGGGTCTTGAGAGAGGAAATGACATTGCTGGCTATGGAGGCCTTTCTGAGCCATCGGATTTCAACAGAAATATCTTCATTTGTGTTCTGAAGATGAACAAAGGTCTTACGGGTGTCGAACGACATGAGGGTAAGTAATTAATGACAGAATTTTCATTTTTGGGTGAACTAACCCTTTAAGATATTTTTTCTTGTCTTCTCTATTTTCATATTTTAACAAAACTGCTTCACTGCTCATTAAACGTTTTCAAAAAAAAAAAAAATAATGTTATGATTTCTTTTTTCCCCATTATGATTAGGTGTTTTACGACCCTGCCATTTTAACTCCAATGCAAGAAAATTAGAAAGATGCTTGCCCATGATGCAAGAGTGTTTTAATGCAGTTTCAGTTCACTGTTTTGTGGCTGCTTACTGATTCAAGTTAAGAGTCCACCCCCAAGTCTCTATGTAGATCTACTGATGTCTACAGATATAGTAGTTATCCACCACGTGAAAATTGCAGATCTGCTTAGAAAACCAATAGCACTTTTTTTCTTTTCTTTTTTCTTTTTTTGCCTTTACAAAAACCACTAACTATTATTATGTTGCCTTGAGATAGCTAAAACAAACATCTGGGCAAAGCAATGTGTCTTTATATTTGTTCTTTAAACAATCAAAGTGACATCTAGCTTACAATTAAAGTTATTTTGTTTGCTACGCAAGTTCAGTGGTTTATTGCAGCACTACACAAACTGTTTATTCAGTCTAAGATGAAGTGAGAAGTTGTGCTGAAGTGAAATTCATTTGTTAAAAACAAAACAACAAGGTGGCTATAAATTTGCAAAAGACGAATTTAAAGCCAGCAGTCAACGCGTAAATGGAAAGAGGCATCAAGAGGCCATTCCACGTGGACCATTTTTATCTTTCGCTCTCACAACGCCAAGTAAAACAGCGAAAATGGAAAAATGAGTATGCAGCAGTGGAAAATCTGCCTGTGCAGGAAACCTTTGCTACTGTCCTGTGAGAAATAATGACTTCTGTCCTGCAACCTTCAGATCATGGATAGTATACCAAGTGCACTCACCTCATATTTTCATTATAGACTGAGCTACACCATAAAAATGATGCAGTCAACGTTATAGTAATTCATAACTTTGGGGATTTTCTCCTGTATAATCACAATCTTTATAGAGAAACCATTTCAGTCAGAGATTGAAGAAACCGAACACTATAGCATCATGGCAGCATGGCAGCATTTTCTTCAGAAAAATCTTTTTTCAGCAAAACCCAGGGCGTCTCTTTGACAAAAATGCAGAAAGTACAACGTCCACAGTTTTCCAAGTTTTTCTCATGAACATCTGCTCCTTATTTCTGAGAGGATGTTGTTATGAGAGAGGAGGGGGAGATGAAGGGGCAGAAAGCATAAATAATTCTTCAACACTTACAGAGACTCACTCTAGCTAGAATAGATATCAAGACTCTTCTTACTTATTAGTCATTTAGCGGAGTTCTCTTGAAACAGGTTTAGTATTTCTGTATATAGTCTGAGGCTAAAATGGCATATAACAGTTCTACTTTATCTGCTTTGTCATCTTTTTCTTACCTCATATCTTTTCAGTGGAAGTATGTGGGAAAAAAAATATGTTCGCATTGCTCTTTTCCATACAATTAAAGTGAATGAAGACTTGGGCAGTCAAGTTCCGAAAAATGACAAATAATAAAAAAAAAAAGCACCATAAAAGTATCAAAAGTATAGTCCATATAACTTGTACTATATCCCAAGACTTCTAAAACATTGTATCATACTCATGATAGTACACAAGTTATATGAAGTAATTCTTTTGTGCTTTTTTGTTATTTTTACACCTTGACAGCTCCAGTCCCCACTCCCCATCCACTTTCATTAGATGGAAAAAGGCATTAAACATTCATTCATCATATATATATATTTTTTTGTTAACTGTCCATTTAAATGTCTTGCTCAAAGAGCCAATGCTGATAAGACGTGAATCAAACTTTCTATAGTTTGAACCTACAATCTTTCAGTCAGCTGCCTACACCTCTATCCAATACCAGCACACACCACAACCAGATGCAACATAAATAAGGAATCTGCTTTAACCTAACCTCATAATAAATCAGTAAGAAAATAGGAAACATGGGAATGGTCGACATACATGCATTTCATTATGTAAATATGGCAATGTTTAAGTTGACTGTCAACTTCATGACTGTCAACTCAAATAATGTCCAAGACCTAATATAAGACATCCAAGACGTGTATGATCAAATCAGCCATTGACAGCATAAAATATCACCTTAATCTATACATTTACTCTTTATGTGTATGTTATGGTTGTATTTTATAGTTTAAATCTAAAGTTCACCAAGGCAGATACTTTTAACACCAAAAAATGCAAAGAAAAAAAAAGCACAAAAAACACATTAAATGAAGTTTAAGGTCTTTCTCACCTAAATCTGGGTGAATCCTTGAGGCATTCCTCAAAATCCACAGTGATCTTCATGTTGATTTGATCAGGTTAATGAACAGATTAAGAGCTAGCAGGCTAACATTAGCTCCTGTGAATTACAGCTCAATCAGTAACAGCTCAAACTTCTGCTCAAATCACTCCAGAATCCCAAATAAACTGCACATATGAGCGATTACGTCTGATATGCTCGTGCCAGTTGTGCATGAAGCGCTAGAAATGATTTTTAAAAGGTGTAGTCCCTCCAGAATTAACGAGTGGACTGAGCTGATGAGTGTAAATGAAGAGCAAAGGCAGGCAGTGTCTCAAAACCAAGTGCGCTGCCTATCTAGGCTGCATATGTGCCATGAGTTTCGTCCTGAAGAAAAGAAATGAAATAATTGAGTAGAATGACAATTAGTATGCAACTGTAGTTTATATAACGGGCGGGGCTTAGTTTTATCCAATCAGAAGACGTTTTGCCTGTCAATCATTATAAGCTTTGACATTGGGTTGCTTTGTAGGGCGGGGCTTTGTCGTTATTGGTAAAACGGCTAAAGTCGTTCACAGCAGCATCTTTAATTAACAAATAATAATGATTATTAATATATTGTTCACATTTAGCTGTGCAATTCAGTGCGAATTAAAGTTTATCAGTGTCATTTTTCAGACAATTTAGCGTCCAGCATCAAAGTACAGCCTTTGCCAGCGCTCAGCGATGTCACGTGGTATCTGTTACTTTGCTCAGCGCTGTTCAGGATAGACTAATCACAATCTTTTGGAATTAGTGGATAAGCTTTTTCTTTAAAATATTGTGGGGCGGATATTCATCCATCTTTATGTCGGACATCAATCCTTGAATGTGATATATTTACATAATTATGCTTTTTAGAGCACAAATGGGTTCAGTGAGACAAAAACAGTCTTGAGATTTGAATGCGACTCAATGGCGGATTCGGTTGTTTGAACAGTCAAGCGCCCCCTGGAGAAAAAAAGTGACATTTGCCGCCCGAGATATTTGAGAGACAGCCAGAAACAGACCAACGAATATCCAATCCTCACTCCCCCTCCTTTCAATTCCTATCTGACACTCTCCATCACATAATACACAATATTGTTGCAGCATCAAAGATTGCATCAGATTAGCTCGATATAATATATATATATATATATATATATATATATATATATATATATATATATATATATATATATATAAGTAAAGACACTGACTTTGGTTTCAGGAAACTAACAAAACTCTCCAGGATCCACGTATGAGGAAAAGGTTCACACCCACTTTTATTCAAAATGAAAAGACAAACATGTCGTTTCGGTCTTTAAAATAATTTATGTGCATAAATCACGCAAATGCTTTATTTGTAGTTTTTATATGCATTATTTTAAAGCTAATTTTCAGTGATACTGTATGGATCAAGTTTGTTTTCGTTGCTTATATATTATTGTGAAATACTGCCATCTAGTGGTCTATTCAGTTTCAGCCGAGTCATGTACACAAGTGGAAACTCGTACCTTATACTTCCGAGCTCTTTTTCTAATAATACTACAAAATATTAACATGAATAGTTAGTAGAACACTAAAACGATAACTATATAACTTTCAAATCTTAATAATCGTTCTAGTTCTGTGAGAATAGTGAAATCCACACCACAGATAACGACACAGAGACAGGAGCCATCGTTGGAATCGCTCTCAGAACGATTCCCCCGAATAACGACAAAAACATTAACAGTCAATCTAAGCACGAGCATTTAAAGCGGCATACACTCTAAAAAATGGTTCTATATAGTACTAAAAGTGGTTTTTTGGCTCGTAATCATAGAGGAACTACTTTAAGTGCTGTATACTATAGCACCAAATCTTGGTGCTTCAGTGGTGCTTCACTGGTTCTTTGGCATGACTGAGGTGCTATATACCATTGCTACCATATACATAACCTGTTAAGCCCCTTTAAAGGTTCTTTACGAGCCAAAGAACCACTGTTAGTGCTGTTTAGCACCATTTTTGTTGAAGAAATAAAATGCGATATGGCACCTCTTATGGGCTCTACATAGCACCATTTGACAAAGGTGCTGTAAAGATATGGTGCTAAATACTGTTGCAACAAAAGTGGTCCCCCTTACGAGCTAAGAACCACTTTTAGTGCTATCTAGCACTTTTTTTTTTTTTAACAGTGTGATGCCTTCAGAATCTGCTATTAAAAAAAAAAAAAAAAAAGTTGTATTGGCACTTTACTAATTGTATTAATTTAAAGGGACTGGTTACAATGATTATATATATATATATATATATATATATATATAAATGTTATGCCTGATTGGTGTACACACACACACACAGATAAGTGAATAACACAGATTATCTCTTCATCACAGTACCTGTTAGTGGGTGGGATATATTAGGCAGCAAGTGAACAAAATAGGTAAGTGTAAGGATTTGAGCGAGTGCGACAAGGGCCAAATTGTGATGGCTAGACGACTGGGTCAGAGCATCACCAAAACTGCAGTTCCTGTGGGGTGTTCCCGGTCTGCAGTGGTCAGTATCTATCAAAAGTGGTCCAAGGAACAGTGGTGAACCAGTCACAGGGTCATGGGCGGCCAAGGCTCATTGATGCACGTGGGAAGCGAAGGCTGGCCCACGTGGTCCGATCCAACAGACGAGCTACTGTAGCTCAAATTGCTCAAGTTAATGCTAGTTCTGATAGAAAGGTGTCAGAATACACGGTGCATCGCAGTTTATTGCAGATAGGGCTGCATAGATGCAGACCAGTCAGGGTGCCCATGCTGACCCCTGTCCACCGCCAAAAGTGCCAACAGTGGGCTCGTGAGCATCAGAACCGGACCACAGAGCAATGGGAGAAGGTGGCCTGGTCTGATGAATCACGTTTTCTTTTAGATTTATTTCAGTTTCTGCCAGATACCACAGCACACCTTCAAGGGTCTAGTGGAGTCCATGCCTCGACGGGTCAGGGCTGATTTAGCAGCAAAACAGGGATCAACACAATATTAGGAAGGTGCTCATAATGTTATGCCTGGTCAGGTGGTGTGTGTGTGTGTGTGTGTGTGTGTGTGTGTGTGTGTGTGTGTGTGTTATATATATATATATATATAGCGCCATTTATTTTACTTTTTTTTAAAAATTCAAAGAATAAATTCATACCAACATTTTAATGGTGACAAATATGCACATTTTCATTTGAAGAACATGCACATCTATTTAAGAAAAGAAAAAGAACACATAATGGCCAAATTACACAAAATACAAGAAAAACAAAGTTCAACATAATCAAAATCAAAGCACTTGTTTAAGCATGTGTGCTTGAGAATGTACAAATGTAGGACAAAACTATATTTGACTTGACCATATGAAGCCAGAGCTATCCACATCAATGACTGATGGGACATTGAAGAACAAAACCAGACCTTTCATCTTTTTCATAAAAATAGGCAACCAATTAATAATTAAGTGAGAGATTGCAAGAATTAAAAAAAAAATTCTGACATTCAGTCAAGGGCAGGGCATGTAAAAATTTGAACTTAATTTAACATATCAACAATGATGGGGGAAAAAAAAAAAAAAAAAACATTTCAAAAACACAGATTTCAAACTAATGATTCTGCTGGTTTTACGTTGAGAATAAATACATTAGCCAGAAAATGCTTTAAAATGCATTCAGGCAGATACGGTGTTGCATTGAAGCACTGATTCGAAAAAGCAATGCTGCGTCGATACCTGGGTGAATTTCGTAAAACCCGTCAAGAACATATACAGCTATATATAATATATAAAATTTATTTTATCTCAAAAAGAACAAAAACAGAAAATCATTAAAATTAGAACTTAAATTATTTGATTGTTTCATTCAAGTAAATGTCTAAATAATATTTAAAAAAATTCATTATTAATGTAATGTATCAGGATGTTTTAGTTTATATTTAACATTTTACTCTTAATTCTCATATTATATTTAGGAGTCTTTTTGCATTTTGCTATTGAGTCAGAATATTTTTGCATTTTAGTAGTGTCAGAATATTTTTTCATTGCGGTAATGATTTTTTTTGTATTACGATAATGATTCTGAATGACTTTTTTCCAATTTCTTTTTTATTACAGTAACAATAACTCATTGTAGTGCACAAAATATTCTGACTCATTTCTGTAATATATGGTATTTAAATAACCTATTTGTTTATGCAATATAAAATGTCTTTTTTTTTCCTTTAGAAGTTATTGCCAGGTTTTCCGGCATTCACCCATTTAGCATTTTTTTTTTTTTTTTTTTTTAAATACAACACGCATATATTGTATGAGAGTTAGACTATAAATTGACAAAATACACCAGAATAACAGCCTTTTTAAAAGGTCAAATTGCTTGGGTCAAATTATTTTTTTTTTCCTTTTATTTGGTACTGCACTATAATTATATTCTTCAGTAATCACAAAAATAACCCCATTATAATGGCGTTTTTAAAAAAGGCAATCAAAACAAACAAAGCTCAATAAGGATGCCAAGACAAAAACCTTCAGAACTGTTCAGCATCTATTAAAGCTGTTGTAGTTTTGGAAAAGCTTTTGATCAGTAGTTTTATAGCTAGTTATGTAATACTCACCTGTTAATTTAAACACAGGGCAAATACAATTAGTGCCAATGTAATTAAACATGGTTTTCAGAAGCCATGCATACAGTAGAGCTCATGTGAGCAGTTTAAAATGGGCTATATGTGTGTGCGACAAAGCCCAAGACCACATCAGTCCCCCTTTACCAGTGCATGCTAAACCACCTGCTTGTTCAAATGGCGTTAAACTCAATTACTTAAATGTCAATAACAGTGGTGCTGGGAAATAAGAGAATCAGTATGGTTCATTGTATGACAACAGCAGCGCTGGGCACAAGCACACTTCTCAGTGGCCTGTCAGCGGCTAGGCATGGAGCTCCCACGCTCTCGGCCACAGGAAGAGGGTGGAGTCCAGGCCGGTAACGGTTTGATAACAGTCTTGTTTCTTAGCATGACAAACATTTGGCAAAAAAGGGATCTGGTTGATATGTGTGGCATTGCGGTGTTGGTGGAATACACAGGGTGGAGGGGAATCCTGGAGCTAAACCCAACCGGTGACGACACTGCACCTTCTAGAGGTTCATGTGACAAGGCAGGAGTTGAAGGACAAATCTTGACATCCTTATGAATCCAAGGAATCAGCTGTAATAAATGAAGAGGACGAGATGTTTTAATTCATTTCACAATATCAAAACTATTTACATTTCTAAAGAAAAAGCAGTGTAAATATATATACACGCATACAACCTTTCAAAATTTTGGGGGTGGTAAGACTTAAATATTTTTGAAAGAAGTCTGTAAAAATACAGTAAAAACAGTAATATTGTGAATATAGTGAAATATTAGTTTTTAATTTATTATATTTTTAAAATGTAGTTTATTCCTGTGATCAAAGCTGAATTTTCAGCATCATTATTCCAGTCTTCAATGTCACATGATCCTTCCGAAATCATTCTGATATGATGATTTGATGGTGAAGAAACATTTATCACAGTTGAAAATACACATACACACAAATTATTTACTGATATATTAGCTATATGTTAACTATGACAAGTGTATATATATATATATATATATATATATATATATATATATATATATATATATATATATATATATATATATATATATATATATAATTTTAGGGCTGTCAATAGATTTTTTTAAAATTGCGATTAATCGCGCACTTATCGTGAAATGAAGCATACACCATTTATCTTGTTTAACACGTCCATTTTGCCATCATTGCCTATATAATTGTGATTTTCACAAAACTGTATTTTTCAGATTTTTTCAAGGTAAATTTAGATGTCTTTCCAAAAAAGGACACCAAATAACCAAATTATATGATTTAATATAATTCATACATTTATGTACACCAAAGCACCCATTAAAAAAAACAAAATATCAACAATGCTTTACAGGTTTTTCAACTATCTAACAATGGTTTTCAGTTACGGAAATTGAACAAAGTAATCGAATATAAAATAACTGCATAGTTAGTTCAAGTTCAAGTTCTCTTTCGCGTCTTACGAATGAATGTTTCAATTGGTTTAAATGGGTTTAGTTTAAACACATATAGCAATGTGAGCTGTTCAGGTCACGCACTATCAACACCCGGGTGATAACGACATAAATGACTGGGCATAGAGCTTTCGGTACGTCATTGAACATTTGTTTACAGTGACTGTTTTGTCCATGTTCTTTTGATCGTCCATGTTCATTTTTGAAACCAGAATGCACATCCATCGACTGAAACATAAATTAGCCAAATCCGTCTGTCTGTTTTGCACATTGTTTTCAACAAACCATATTACAGATACGTCGTCAGATTTGGGATGAACCGCGGTGCAAGCGTATGCCGAACCATGGGTGGAGCACCCAATGGTTCCATCCCTCACAGCAACATACACAGGACAAATCCAAATGCTATGCAGGAGGGCTCGCGCTCTTCAGATATAATGACAGAATATGACAGAGTTTGTGTTTTAAAGCAAAACAGACACTTGAATGAATAATTCTCTCTGCCATCTCTGATATAATGAGCATGGACTTCATCATCATCTAAATGCGTACGAAGCAATTTCACATGCTTCCACAAGTTTTTTGCGTTAAATGCATTATCATTTTGAATTATCGCATGCGTATATATATTTATTTATTTCAGCTAATTTGTTTATTTATATATATATATATATACACACACACATACATATACATATATATATATATATATACACACACACACATATATACATACATAGCATAGAACAGCAAGACCTTTGGGAATGTGCCACTGGCTCTTATGTAGATAGTTTAAACATGAGGTATAATTTGTCACATTAATTTGCCATTAGATGGTGGCAAATACTGTCTTTATGAGCAAGTCAGTCAGTTGCAAAGACCTTTATATTGGAATGGACTGAAACAATGAAATGAGGACATTGGTTTTACTTTAAACAACATCTTATGAGACGCAACTGACAAATGCATTGACTAGCGTTGTCACGGGAAATCCTCTTATAAGTTAAAAGGACAAAGACAAAAGATATTGCTTTCCTCAGCGTACATCCAAACTGATTTTGTGACTATGAATATAAGATTGACCTGAAGAATATCAGCTAGATGCAGGTAATGCACTCGTTTAGTCGATCTCTCTTATATAATACTCTACATATTACAATGAGCTTCAATGTTGTATAAACTCAATAATCACACTCATAGCCGTGCGACATGGCTCTGAATCACAGCCGTGCTGATATATCGCATATTGCATGAATGTGATATTGCTTACATATAACAACATTTAAAGCTGCTGTCCGCGATTTTTCCTCTTTGTCGCCATCTCTTGTTTAAAACCTTCAATTGCAGTCATATGCGGAACAGTTATCCGTACGTGCGTTGTGCCTCGGCACGGCTCGTCAGCGCGGATGAATCTAATGCTTGCTGTCAGTCACCGCACCGGTGTGGATACTGTACTTTAGAATCACAGATTCTACGTCTTGAAAGTATGACCAATATAAGAATTTTCACTGGAAAATATCATCTGAACAAGTAAGTAACATGTCTGCCACTTTTGTTCTGACCAACTGAGGGGAAAAGCATCAGGCCTACAATAAATCACGCTGCCAATAGTGATTAAATCTAATGATCGCTTAGCTCTGATCACGCCAAACTGTGCAAATTATTATTACTGTTATACTTTGTTCTCAAATTGTTAAATGTTAACAACATCAGCATTGCATGACTATGTGTTTTCAGTGTATATTAGCATTACCTGTAGATTTCAATTAATGTAGCCACTCCACAGTCCAAAGTCTTTTGCTTTTTGACTACGGCTGAATCTCCAGTTGTCACTGATGATTGTCATTTGGAACTTTCTGGATTACAATCCGCCATCAAAATGATAAGTTTAATTATTTAAGCTGCTGTTTGAAAAGGCTATAAATGATCCGCTACAAGCAGCGTCCTCGCGTGATAAAACTGACTAACCTGGACGGACTCCTCCTTCCTTTCTGTTTACGGACGTGACGTAATGATGCACAGAGGAACTGCTGCATGCTCAAATTTCCTGCGGAAATCCGCCATGTCGCTCTTATTATAAAACATTATTACAAGCTTACCGTTGTGAATCGAGACAAGAAAATTAGATAGTTTTGAACACTGGCTGGTTATGTACTTGCTCAAAAATTGATTTTGGATAATTTTCAACCAAAAAAAGTTGCGAACTGCAGCTTTAATATACAAATATTTTATATGATATAAATTTATATTATATTATATTATATTATATTATATTATATTATATTATATTATATTATATTATATTAATTATATTATATTATTCCATGTTGGCAATGAAATCAAAAAGTTCCTTAATAAATAAAAATAAATTGTCATAAAAGCCTAATGCATCAAAATGATGCATGAAAAAATTAAACATAACATAAAACGTAAACAAACAAAACACATGTAAACTTTTTTTTACATATTTGGTCTAAAGCAGTGGTTCTCAAAGTGTGGGGTGCAGGTACTGGGCTTGGAGATCAGCAGGAAAAACAAAAACAGCCGTTGCAACAGCATTCAAGAGCATGAATAGCGGTTGGCGCTAGCTAGCTGTCTTTATAAAGTGGCACCGAATGCCAATTTAAACACGCAAATCAACTTTTGACAAGTCACCGTCTTCCGTTCAGTGCACAGAATTACAAGCTGATATTATGAACACGCCATCCCGCTGCTGTTACGATGAGAAGACATAGGTTACAAGAGGCTGATCCTGTGACGCGCCGTCAAAGAGCTCACTGCAGCCACTGATTATATATTGTTCATCTAAAGCATCACTGAAATATTTACATTTTTTGTTCATTTAAATTAAAAGTGTTGTTCTGATCTATTATTCTCTTAAGGTCTTTGCACACTGAGTCCGAAATTTTCGTACACGTTTTTCGTATTTGTGATGCTAAAAATTCGTCACGCACAGAGACCTTGCACACTGAGTCCGATGCGTATTAATGAATCCGTTGCGAGGAGAAAAAACAAAAAAAACAAAAAAAACAAAAAAACAAAGCAATACAAAATGGAGTCTTCAAGCAGTGAGCATGATTTAGTTGTCCTCGCACTTCTTAAAAATGAAAGGAAATATTGGGTCCATTCAATCCCGAGATTGTGTAAAGAGGAAGGAGAGTTCCACCTCATCAAGGAGCTGTGTGATTATCCCGAGCATTTCAAAGTTTACTTCAGGATGTCAGTGGCTCAGTTTGATACTGGAGCAATCTGTCTTTATATTCTGTTTCTTTATATTCCGCACTTTGTTTGTCATACAGTGCTACTGCTTTGTGCTGTAGATGACGTGGATCAACTTGTCAGATGGCATTCTGGATTTTGGCGTTCACTTGAACGGTGGCTCTGAATTGTCAAAACGTCTCCAAATGCGTGCCACAGATGCGACAAATGCAGAAAATCGAACCTGATCCGAAATTTTTTTTATGATGGACGAAAGTTTTGGAGGCAGTGTGTCAACGTGATTGACACAACGTGCAGTCATATTTATTTTTTAACATGCGAAAAATTTAGATGCGAATTTCGGACTCAGTGTGCAAAGACTTATATTTTTCAATGATTCAATGACATTACAAAGTTAAGCTATTGCAGGTGTTTTTCACTGCATGTTTTTCAATTTAAAATCAATTTTTGATTTCAATTTTTATAATTTATAGTAAAATTATTTGATAGTCAGAGTTAGGGGGAAGGTAGATTTTGTAAAGGTTTAAAGGGGGGCATGACCAAAAAAAGTTTATGAACCACTGGTCTAAAGGTTCAAGCACCATTTGACTGAAATGAAATATATATTTTTCTGACTATTATTTTATATGTCAAGCTTTACAGGGTTAAACAGGGTTAGTATTAAGGTTTATGGGTTTATTCAAATAACCAACCCAAAAAACAAGCAATAGCATGCTTGACTTATCGAGCTGTACTAAGAAGCAAACATTCTGCTCTATTTTGAAGTATTTTGTCCTTAATTGATGGACAAAAGAGAGCATCTGGAACATCTGGACAAAAGAGCTTGGGAGAGCATCTGGAAACTCTTCCTTAAACCTCAAGGGACCCCTAGTGGTCATCAGACTGAGGTTGAAGACTCTTGTTCAAATGAACTACAAATCTTCTCACACAACAGGAAATAGATGATGGGCATGTGAAAATTAGTTTACTTTTTAACAATCCATAAAACATCACACTAACTCTTGGTCGGGACTTATCTTTTGAAGTAACTATCCAAACTGCCTGTGTAGTTCAATGCAAGTCAATAGTGTTATTCAAATATGGCTGAATTATACTACGGTTTCAGCAGAAACAGATCAGGAGCATGAAAAGGCCCATAAACACTATATTAAATGTCATCTTTATTTACCATCTTGCGGGGGGTCAACGGTGATGTCCTCGGTCTCTGTGTCATCCTTCATCTCTTCATCCTCATCTTCCTCCTCTTCCAGCTCATTAGCGATGAGTTGTCGGGCTAGTTTAATGTTCATACCTTCATTATAATGCATCTTCCTCATCATCTGAAACTGCTTCTTTCTAGCTGAGAAAAGACAGAACACACAGCTCTAAACACAAGAATCTGCTGATTCACTGTCAGAAAAGGGAAAGACATGAAGTCAAATCTTTGTTCTTACTGAACAAAAAAAAAAAAAAAACAGAACATAATATTTAGTTCTTGTTCATGAAGTGCCATATCAGTAAATCAAACTGAATATGGTATGTGCTGTTTTAATTTACATAAGCATATATGTTTGCAAGGCATCCTCACCCAGAAATATTTGTGATTTTAACATGTAAACAAAGCATTCTGGTGCATTTTGACAAGAAATTAAAGGGAAAAGACAACATTTGCTTCAAGAAAAAAAGAAGAAAAAAAATATTTATTGACACTAGGGCTGGGCATTGACAAATTTCACAACTGAATTTGATTTCAATTCAGAAGCTTGCAGTTTGATTTAGATTTGATTATCTTCAATATTGATTAATTTGGGGCCTATCAGGTACAGTACATGGCAAATTTTCTAAAAGAAGAAAAAAAAAAACCTCTCAACTAATGCTGTAAACCTGCTAAACCTGGTGTAAACCTAATGCTGTGTTACTCATTGTGCAGCTCGCCAAGCTTTAATTTGTGGCTCGCATGGCAGTAATAATACGATGATATAACCAAATGTGAAAATAAGCGGGGCAGCCAGAAATCTGACCCAATGGCTCACAATGAGAGCATGCTGCAGTTCCATTTTTCACCACAGATCTACATTGGAAATGTGTGGGGCGCTGTAGAGCTAGGGAGTGCTCTGAGACTGGCTGATTACATATTATGAATGCATGCCTGTACACACGTAGCATTTCATGTTAGTTAGCTTGTGTTTTATAAGGACGGAAAATGGATCAATTTCTTATTAAGTAACCACACCACTACGGAGAATTTCTGACATTATTAGTGCGTGAGATTGTTCTGTCACCGGAGCTCGGAGCATCAATTTTCAAGCTCCGCCCTTTTAGGCCATGAGCAGCAGCTCATTTGCATTTAAAGGGACCCACACTAAAACTGCACGTTTTTGCTCAACCCCAAAAAGTGGCAAGTTTAACGTTATAAAAAATTATCTGTGGGGTATTTTGAGCTAAAACTTCACATAACACTCACTGGGGACATCAGAGACTTATTTTACATCACTTAAAAAGGGGCATAATAGGTCCCTTTCACGGAGGCATCTTTTGAGATTGCGTGGATATTGGTTTGGGGGGAAAAAAAAAAAACCTTCTCAGACTCAGAAATTGTGAAAGATTGCCTTTTGGCTTCAGCAGAAATATTGTTGGCAGAGTTTGACAACAAGGACGCAATTGTAAAGCAAATTAAAGGATTACAATTATCTGATTTCACCATAACGAGGCGGATTGAAAACATCGGCAAACATGTGAGTGACCAGCTCTGTGCAGATGTGTCAGCAGCACCGTGGTGGATGAAAGCACCAATGTCACAGATGTTGCTCAGTTGTGTGTTTGGGTGAAGTTCCCCAAAGAAGAGGCTTTCCGAGAAGAAATGCTCTGCTTACTTCCATTTATTGGCCAAAGGAGAGGTGAAGATATTCTGAATGCACTTCTGGCATTTTTTGATGAAAAAAAAAAAATCTCAGTTGGTCAGGTCTAGCAAGTGTGTGCACTGATGGAGCCCCTAGCATGCGAGGAAAGGAGAAGGGGCTTGTTGGGCTCATGAAATAAAAATAAATAAATAAATAAAAAAAATACCCACCCAACTTTATCAGTTTCCACTGCATCATACATCAGGAGTCACTGGTATCAACAAATAATACATTCCAAAACGTGATGCAAACAGTTGTTTGTGTGGTAAACTTCACCGTCTCCAGAGCGCTGAACCACAGACAGTTCCGACAGACAGAGTATGGTGATTTACTGATGCACATTGAAGTGAGATGGCTGTCCCATGGAAAAGTGCTTGAACGGTTTTCTGAGCCCTGAGATACGCACTTTCCTGGACAGCAAAGGAAAACAAGAGCCAGAGCTGGAAGACCCATGCAGGATCACACAGCTGGCCTTTCTGACTGACATCACCTGTCACCTGAACACTGAACTTGCAGCTTCAAGGAAGAGATGAGCTTCCAAGCAACATGCTGAATGCAGTCAGAGCATTTCAGAACAAAATAACTGCCATGTACATACCTGACAGAGAATTCATTCACTCCCCCAAACTCAGAGCTGTCACCACAAATGACCCATCTCTGCAGCAGCACTTCAGCCACAGAGAACTTGTGAATGTTTTGGAAGAGCTGAGGGGGGGGATTTGAATCCAGATTCACGGATGTGAATGAACTTTATTGAAAACCCCTTCCATGTGGATGTGTCATCTTTCACTCCAACCATCACTCTGCTCTGCCCTTCTCAGCGTGCTGCTGTCGAAAGTGAGAATGTCCTTTGTCTGCAGTTCTATCATTTCAAAGTTGAACTCAGAGCAGGTGTTGGTCACTACTAGAGTTTGGTGTCTAAAGAAGAAACCACATGTGCAAAAAGTGATCTCCTTCTTTGTGAGCACATACACTTGTGAGTCAACATTCTCAACCATGAACAATATAAAGAGGAAACAGAGAAACCGCCTCAGCAATGAACATCTTGCAAGCCTCAAGGATTGCAACAACAAGCTACGAATAAAATATGAAGAAGGTCAAGGAAACGCATGCATGTTTCCGCTCATCCCAGTATTAAGGTAATCCTGTTTTTTGTAATTAAGGGAAATCATCTTGTCTTGGTTACAAAATGTGACTGGTAAATGATAAAGAATTATATTGTACCCCTGCATATTGTATGTTCAGGGATGACAGATTGATAAGCAGACATGCTATTTATGACTGCCTGTAACGTTTGATACTTTGCAGTAAAAGTGGCTCTCCTATTGACTTTGTCCTGTCAATGTGGCTCATGAAAAAAATAGTGAAGACCACTGCTGTAAACTAGGGAACCACAGTTGGTACATCATTATAATATTAAAGGTTAAAATGAATTGATTTGTAAGGTACTTGCATATAAATTACATACAAGGAAGTTTTTATAATAACATAATTTTTTAATGACATAATTATGTTTCTACTCATTTTTATATAGGCCTCAAATAGTATATAGGACATAGGACATCATCTATCAGCCCAACCCTAATCATCAAGCAATATTCAGAAACAGGTGCAGTGGTATTATTTTTGATTAACTTATTTGTATGAAAAGAATGCTTGGTAATAGGCTTATTTTTAAAATGGGAGAAACAACGGCCTAATCCGAATTTATACACCGTAAAAAAAGAAAAGAAAAAAATTGTTGCAGTTAGCCATCACAACAACTTAATTAGCATCAGAATAATTTTCCTAGAATTAACTTAAATCTTACTACAATTTCACATTTTAAGATGACTAAACTTTTAATTTTAAGGCAGCATGCACACTTTTAGTATTGAAACATTTTTTAGTGTATAGAATTCAATTTGACTTTTTCATCTTCAGAACAAAATGACATTAAATTATATTAACTTGCTGTCAGTGGAAGCCTTACTGAGCCATCGGATTTGAATCAAAAATATCTTAATTTGTGTACCAAAGATAAATGAAGGTCTTATGTGTGTGGAACAACATGATTAATTAATGACATTATTTTCATTTTTGGGTGAACTAACCTTTTAAGATGCGTTATCAAGAAAAACATTATGACTAAAAATATTATGACTTTTATTTTCTGTTTTTACTACACATTATGGATGAATTATCACCGTCATCGCTGTCAGTTCATTCCAATGGTCATTACTGACAGTGATGACAGCCATAAGAGCAGGTATTGTCCTAAGTTTGGAGTTTAACTTTTTTTAGACCATGTATTTAATACAATAATTGGAGGACTTTGAGAAACATGAAGTTCACTTTACTGATAAATATCTGAGCAGTACTTGCCATTGTTTTATTTAAATCTGTTTATATATGAATAATTATTGATTTAAATAAAAGATAATTAGGGATGCACAAGTACTGTACATGTACAAGTATATGAGCTTGGTATCGGGCCCGATACCAAGCTCATGTACTTGTACTCGTACTCGTAAAAATACCCCCGATACCAAAGACTGATACCTCACGTAACTGACAGAAGTTTCCGTGCACAGAGACACCGGTGGCAGCAGCAGAAACAACGTCAGCCTTAAAGGTGTGGAAATACTTCAAAATTAATGATGACAACCCACACATTGCGAACTGCATGCTTTCAATCACAATTTATTATTGATTAGTGAAGGTGGGATAGGCGGAATCGCGCTGAATGACACAGACCAGAAGCTCTCTCTCCATCGTGTGTCCATCATGTGGAGTAACTCACGTAAAGACAGTCGCTTATGGCTTAAGTGGACGTAAACATTTGGGTGAAAATGTGTGTGTGTGTGTGTGTGTGTGTGTGTGTGTGTGTGTGTGTGTGTGTGTGTGTGTGTGTGTGTGTGTGTGTGTGTGTGTGTAATTATGCCTTTTGAAGGTTATTGGACACTTTTTTTTGGACAAGTTTTTGACAAGCACATAAAAATTATTACTTTTTTCATTAGAGTAATAATAAAGAAGCTGTCCTACATTCATTAGTCTCATTGTGTTGTGCTTGGAAAACTGCAACATCGGCAAAAAAAAAAAAAAAAAAAAAAAAGGGGAGCGAAATTAATAAATGTATGGGCATCGGTATCGGCGAGTACTAGAAAAAAAAGTATCGGTACTCGTACTCTGTCCTTAAAAAAATGGTATCGGTGCATCCCTAAATATAATAATTGATAATTTCACTATATTTACTGGAATTTCTGGTTTTGGTATATCAACTGCTGAAATTTTACTAGACAACCCCATATGTATTTATCCTAAAGTGTAAAACTGTATAAGATTGAGTTCAACAAAGAACTGAAAACTGAGAAAGAAACTGTAGCAGCGTGTGTTTCAGCCCCTGGCTGATGGTGCGGTGAGCTGTGTAAATGTGTAATCAGTGTGAGAGGAAGCAGAGGTGAATATGAGGCCATGTGAGGCCATGTGTCTCACCTTGCTCCTCTGGACTCAACTCCTCCTCCTCTTCCTCACTGCTCTCCTCTTCTGGTTCCTCCATGAAGCGAGATTCTGCACCCTCCACCGCTGCCGCCAGCCTGAGACAGACAGAGAAGATGCCAAAGCGTTTTTTGCTAACATGCTCTTACACCAAAAGCATGTGCACCACTGATCTATATAAGTGGCGCGCACATAAAGCCGCCTCTCAAACAGCTCCCGAGTGCACGTCTTGGTGAATATTCTGGTAAACAGTCAGTTTTGGAACGTTAATATTTGAGAAAGAAAACTAATGTTGTGTAAAAGCATACTGGATTCGTGCATAAGCTTTTAAAGTGACAGCAGCCTAATAAACCTGCTGCCATCTGTCATGTTAATCAAAGAACAAAAGACTGGGGGAGACAAAAAAAAAAAAAAAAAAAAAAAATCACTTGCTTGACACTCTTGACTGTACGCAAATAAACTTAAGCCGGGCACACATTTAACGACTAGCTAAAATGTTCTAAGACTGTGCTCAACACACAGTGATTGTTTCCTTTGACTGAAGCAGATTTAAATACTTACACGTGGAATTTGAACACCAACTGCAATCGCCGACTGAATGCAATGTGTGCATATACACTTTAATATGGTTTAATGTGGAGTTGGCCCACCCTTTGCAGCTATTACAGCTTCAACTGTAATAGCTTTCCACAAGGTTTAGGAGTGTGTTTATGGGAAGTTTTGACCATTCTTCTAGAATCGCATTTGTGAGGTCAGGCACTGATGTTGGTGAGAAGGCCTGGCTCACAGTCTCCGCTCTAATTCATCCCAAAGGTGTTCTATCGGGTTGAGGTCAGGACTCTGTGCAGGCCAGGCAAGTTCCTCCACACCAAACTCACTCATCCATGTCTTTATGGACCTTGCTTTTTGCACTGGTGTGCAGTCATGTTGGAACAGGAAGGGGCCATCCCCAAACTGTTCCCACAAAGTTGGGAGCATGAAATTGTCCAAAATGTCTTGGTATGCTGAAGCATTAAGAGTTCCTTTCATTGGAACTAAGGGGCCAAGCCCAACCCCTGAAAAACAAGCCCACACCATAATCCCCCCTCCACCAAACTTTACACTTGGCACAATGCAGTCAGGCAAGTACCGTTCTCCTGGCAACCGCCAAACCCAGACTCATCCATCGGACTGCCAGACAGAGAAGCGTGATTCGTCACTCCAGAGAACACACCTCCAATGCTCTAGAGTCCAGTGGCGGCGTGCTTTACACCACCGCATCCAACGCTTTGCATTGCACTTGGTGATGTAAGGCTTGGATGCAGCTGCTAGGCCCTGAAAACCTATTTCATGAAACTCTCTATGCACTGTTCTTGAGCTAATCTAAAAGGCCACATGAAGTTTGGAGGTCTGTAGCTATTGACTCTGCAGAAAGTTGGCAACTTCTGTGCACTGTGTGCCTCAGCATGCACTGACCCCGCTTTGTGATTTTACGTGGCTGAGTTGTTGTTGTTCCCAATTGCTTTCACTTTATGATACCACTAACAGTTGACCGTGGAATATTTAAAGGGTTATTTCACCCAAAAATTAAAATTCTGTCATTTATTACTCACCCTCATGCCGTTCCACACCCGTAAGACCTTTGTTAATC
Source organism: Ancherythroculter nigrocauda (assembly GCA_036281575.1). NCBI lineage: Eukaryota > Metazoa > Chordata > Actinopteri > Cypriniformes > Xenocyprididae > Ancherythroculter > Ancherythroculter nigrocauda. The sequence continues at coordinate 35,676,336 of VTFQ01000002.1, read as the reverse complement.
TTCGGAATGCAAATTAAGATATTTTTGTTGAAATCGGATGGCTCCGTGAGGCCTGCATAGGGAGCAATGACATTTCCTCTCTCAAGATCCATAAAGGTACTAAAAACATATTTAAATTAGTTCATGCGAGTACAGTGGTTCAAGATTAATATTATAAAGTGACGAGAATAAAAAAAAAAACAACGACTTATATAGTGATTTCAAAACAGTGCTTCAGGAAGCTTCGGAGCATTATGAATCAGCGTGTCAAATCAGAGGTTTGGAGCACCAAAGTCACGTGATTTCAGCAGTTTGGCAGTTTGACACGCAATCCGAATCATGATTCGACACAGAAGAATCATAACACTCCGAAGCTTCCTAAAGCAGTGTTTTGAAATCAACCATCACTAAATAAGTCATTATTTTGTTTTTTTGGCACACCAAAAATATTCTCGTCACTTTATAATATTAATATTGAACCACTGTACTCATATGAACTGATTTAAACATGTTTTCAGTACATTAATGGATCTTGAAAGAGGAAATGTCATTGCTGGCTATGGAGGCCTCACTGAGCCATCAGATTTCAACAAAAATATCTTAATTTGTGTTCCAAAGATTAACAAAGGACTTACGGGTGTGGAACGGCATGAGGGTGAGTAATAAATGACATTATTTTCATTTTTGGGTGAACTAACCCTTTAATAGTGAGGAAATTTCACGAATGGACTTATTGCACAGGTGGCAACCTATCACGGTACCACACTTGAATTCACTGAGCTCCTGAGAGTGACCCATTCTTTCACAAATGTTTGTAGAAGCAGTCTGCAGTCCTAGGTGCTTGATTTTATACACCTGTGGCTATGGAAGTGATTGGAACACTTGAATTCAATGATTTGGAGGGGTGTCCCAATACTTTTGGCAATATAGTGTGTGTGTGTATGTATGTATGTATGTATGTATGTATGTATGTATGTATGTATGTATGTATGTATGTATATATATATATATATATATATATATATATATATATATATATATATATATATATATATATATATATATATATATATATATATATATATATATATATTAGTGGTGGGCATAGATTAATTTTTTTTAATATAGATTAATCTCACTGTAATCTTGGAATTAATCTAGATTAATCTAGATTAAAATAGCTCATTTGAATTCTGCCGAAGACATTCAGAATATGTGTGCTACCCAAATAATGACTAAAAGTAATCCGCCATTTTGTCCGACAAAGCAGTCAGGAATTAGAAGATTAACATCGGTGGAGTTAAACTTGAAAAACTGTGTATATTGACACCTTTCCACGTTTGAAACAACATTGATTCTCATGTTCATTGATGTTTATTTGATGCTATAAATGGACTCGTAGTTAGAGATGATCGGTTTACGAGCCTCTTGAGCTGAGGCGCTACAGCAATCTGTCATGACCATGGTCACAACACATTAAAGAGCAACAAAACGGTTTTTATTGTTTGAATTTCTTAAAAAAAAAAAAAAAAAAAAAAAAAACTACAGTTTTAAAGCTGGGACTTTGTTTAATATCATAAGTAACCTGCTCTGTCTTGTCTGTCGACGTGTTGTCAGTGTCCTCTTTGCTCCGCGATGTATTTTTCACTGTGTGTAGCGTGACAGTGCCATGGCTTGTCGGACAAAGCAACAGTAACTAAGGGGAGCGGGTCATTGCGAAGGGTCAATTCGGCTAGGTAGTCATCATAGCTTGCGTAGTATAGACCCAGCTCCCAACCAAACTTTGAGAATAGAGTAACGGCGATATTCTTTTTAATCGCCCGATAAGGGTCTCACATTAACGCAGCACATTAACGCTGATAACGGCCCACCACTAATATATTATATATAATATTATATATTTTATTTTATTTTATTTTTTTTGTGTGTGTATGTGTGTGTATATATATACACACACACAACGCAATTACCCCTTTTTATAAGAAAAGGCAGCATTATTTCCTTATTAAGGAAACAAAACAATAAGTTCATCCATTCATTTTACTCTGATAGCCTTCTCATTACTAGTATCTAATGTTCAACTCTGTAGATTCTTGCGGTAGTTTTTCATAAAGCCTGCTGATCTTTGTAGCATTCTTACTGTTAATGTGTCAGAATTTCGAAGGAAAGCATCTCTCAGGAGTAATCGGACACATTCACGCACAATGGCCTCAATGACTGCTGGGTAGGGGAGCATAAAATACATGTACCTGAGGGAAACACAAGACACAGTAGGAGGAGGACAATTACAAAAGAGAGAACGGAGATACAGATGGAGAAAGAAAGAGAAGGCGAGGGGGTCTAAGGCAGAGCAGTTGCATTGCTAGGAGGTACGGGATGCGAACAATGTGACCCGCTTTTCCTGGACGCTAACATCAGCTACAGATTCAGTTACAGGCCTGCGGCAGACAAACCACTCACGCGCATCAATCTCAGAGCTTTTAAAGACGCAGATCTTGATCGAAAGATCCAAATCCTGCATTAAAACAGACCTCTTCTATTCATTCAAAGATTTTAAGTGCCTTTCTCTCAGGGGAAGAAAATCTATAAACATTCTGGTGAGATTTCATGCCCAGTGAATTCTTACAACCGAAAGATAATTTCAAAATGGAATAGTCAGTGGGTTTTCTTAAAGGAACAGTTCACATAAAAATAAAAAATAAAAATTAACAATCAACCAAAAACGTTACACATTTGCGTGTCACGTGACTTAACGTCATGATATTGAGGTGTCTGAATATTGGGCTTTATATACAGTGCCTATACAAAGTCATCATACCCTGTGAAAATCTTTACCTTTTGTCACATTACACCCTGGAAAATAGAGTGAAAAAAATGCAAAAAACATTTTAAACATTCAGGACGATTATTAAAAATTGAAAAACTAGAATAACAAGGTTGGAAAAGTCACCAGTCCCCTGATTTAAAGGGTTAGTCCAAATATGAATTTTCTGTCATTAATTACTAGGGGTGGGAGAAAAAAAAAGAAAAAAAATTCTCCCAATGCAATGCTCTCTCCAATGATTCTAGATCGATTATGAGAATTCCAGAATCTAATCTGAGTTTAGTTTTTAACCGCAGATGCACGATGCTGCTGCATGTGCTTGGTGCGTATCCACTGACGCAGAGCAGAGGGAGCATTTTCATTTAATTTCTATTGAAGTTGAGCGTGAAGCTTGGAAAGGCTAAGGAAAATTACATTTGCGGGATTCACTTGCCTATTTTTCCTTACAAATTCTCTACAAAGCCATCATTTATGTTGTTTGGAATTCTGTGGGCTTTTTTTAAAAATATGAAACTTACTGACACAAGGCTGCTTTTGATTTCAAATTCTCACGTGCGCTTTGTGAAGAGCGCTCGCAGCATGCAGTTGTGAGACTCCTTAGTGGTTAAATGTACTTGTTTCTCAAAATGCTTTTATGAGGGGAAATTATTATAAACAGTCAGTTATGTCTTAAAGTATTAGACAGGACAAAAACATCTAATATTTCAAAAGATCTGTGCATTAGTCTGAATACAGCTTATTAGATCTCCTGTTGTCTATGTCATCAGTAATAATCAAACAACCGTAAAGCTGAGAAAATCACTCACAGCTCTTGAATGGTAAATGTTAAGTTACTCTTAAAGTCCCTGTAAAGTCATTTTAAAGTATGTGTTCTGAGTTTGTCACGCCGCAGAAAAATTTGTTATTAACCACCCGGCCAAATTTGAATGATTAAAAAAAAATCTGCAAGTAAATGAAATAAGTTATCAAAATCTCGAAAAAAATAGGCAGCGCTCTCTGCTCTCAAACGCTGGGGGTGTGTCCGCTGTGGGCGCCGAAACCACTCCCATTCGCGAGAGCTGCAGCCTCAAGTGACTTGTCTAATGAGTCAAACATACTGATGCATATAAAAAGAATCATGTTAGAAGGTTGCAATTATTAAAGGGATCCCCTGGTGTTAAGACTTGTATGGCTTAATAAAAAGTAAATGACGTCTCTTACTGAAATATGTAGTAGAAAAGCCTTGAAAGATTTACGTTATTTACGATTACGTCAAATGGTTGCATGCTGACAGCTACTTACATTACTCTACGGCTATTTTTACTGCAACACAACTCGGAATTTAATATACGATGCCACATTGTGCAGCTTTTGGTTGTAATTTTCAGTCGATGAGCCACAAGAGAAGCGATGTAAGTCTTTACTGCTTTACTAGCGATAAGAATAGGAGAAAAGAATAGGAAGTTGTGAAGAATGTGGCACTCGAGACGGATATAAATCCAATCACTCAAACCACTTCAGGAGGTGGTCTGGGACGCATTCCAGTCAAAACTGAACAGGTCTAAATGCATCTGGTTGTTGAAACAACATATGTAAATTTAACTCCTCATAAAAATACAAAAAAATAAACGTGTGCGAGCTTGTTATAGGTTAAATAATGTTATAGCCAGATATGACTGCAACACGCATCACCGCAGATGAGCAGCAGATTTTCTATTCAGCAAGACAACACGCAAACTGCCGCAAATCAAACTGAAAGTCGCAGGCGCTCAAAATAGGGGTCGACCGATTATCGGCGTGGCCGATTATCGGCGCCGATATTAAGCATTTTTATTGTTATCGGCATCGGCCATTTTATCGGCCGTTTACAGAATGCTGCTGATGGATGCTCCCAGCACTTTTTATGTTTGTTGTTATTATTAATATTAATGTTGTTATTATGAACAGTTCTCAGAATTAAAGATGTGTTAAAATAATTTAAAGAGAGTCTTTGTCAGAAGCCTTTTTATTCTTAATTTTGACATTAATTTTCATTTTTACACTAGACACATATCGGTTCAAAATATCGGTTATCGGTCTCCTTGATCTGTAATAATCGGTATCGGCCCTGAAAAATGCATATCGGTCGATCCCTAGCTCAAAACACAATCATCTTCATTAAAGGTAATGAGACTGAATGATCTTACCAGTGCTTTTGAAATTAGCTGATAAAATGCAGCTCATATCTGCATATAGCACGGGAATTGAAGATCGGATATATTTTGCGGAGACACATTTATGTGGCCAAGTGTTAATGCAATTGTTTTTATAAATCAGATAGCTATCCGATCAGAGAAATGAAGTGACCAGGTGTAATGTTCTCTCCATTTAGCCCTGATGTCTTTGATTATTTTTCAACTGTATACTTTGGTGCAAAGGTAATCTAGTAACGCATACAGTCTTAATATCCGCAGGGTTCCTTTTAAAACACGGTCAGCCTTTTCAATTTGAGCCAGAGCGCAAAATTAGTGAGGATGAAAACATCGAAGACGTGCCATGTCTCTGTGACTATTCAAACTACGGTTGTATGGTGTGTAAAAATCATCTGATATGTCACCTGAATGTATACACACAGTTAAACATGCTAAGAAGATGCTACTGTTTTATGCGATCACAGACATCTTGTGCATCACAGCACACACAAGCTTTGAGGCAGTCTGTCTCAATCGAGATGTGTTAAAGTCTGCCCTCGTCAGTCCCCATGACAGGTGTGGCATTTGGTTAAAGCATACACATCCATCGCCAACTGTAAGCTCTTTCTGCTGTGGTCTACTAAAAGCCTCAAAGGCACCAGGGCTAAAGTGAAGAGAACAAAGACGCGGGTCTTTAGGAAGTTTTATTTTTTTCGTCCACATTCTTCACAACTTACCATTCTTTTCTCCTCTTATCTCTAGTAAAGTAGTAAAGACTTACATCGCTTCTCTTCTGGCTCATCTACTAAAAATTACAACCAAAAGCTGCACAATGTGGCATCGTATATTATATTCCGAGTTGTGTTGCGGTAAAAATAGCCATAGAGTAATGAAAGTAGCTGGCAGAGTGCAACCCTTTGACATCATCAACATAGAACGCAAACAAAATGGCGCCGCCCAGTGTCCAAATATGTTATGGATTTTTTAAATGTAAATCTTTCATGGGTTTATACACTACATATTTCAGTAAGAGACATTGTTTGTTATATTAAGCCATACAAGTCTTAAAACCAGGGGATCCCTTTAAAAACAACAACAACAATAAATAGTCGGCCCAATCCGTGCCACTGCACACTGCAGCCCAATCCGCGCCTGACTGCTGCACTCGCATTCGTTTCTATAGAGTTGGCATGAACGCATTCCTCAGTTCATTTTTAGATAGTGCCCGATTGACAATCAACACTGCTCAAACATTCTAATCCTCTACAAAACCAGTTGAAACAAATGTACTGAACACTTCAATTGAACATTATGAAAACACTTTAAATACATCACAATATTCATAACTTGACAAGATGGACACATCGAGAGATTTATCCTGAAAGGAACTTTGCCTGCTCTTTAAGTTAAAAACGTATCATCCGACTGGCTGTCCGACACTCCATATGAAAGAGCATGATTCACACCTCTATTGTTCTGCACCCCCACAATGAAGCTACTGAACTGCCTTTCCCAACCCAATCTGTTATAGGAAAGGAGCGTCTCTGACTACTAAAAACAGAGAAGTCGCAATTCAGACTTAAATCGCTATTCTAGACATTAGGCTAGCATTATTGTTGATCATGAACAGTGTTGGGCACATTACTTTAAACAAGTAATTAGTTACTAGTTACTTCTCATAAATAGTAACTGGGTTACATCATTATAAAAGTAACTAATTACCAGGGAAGTAATTATTGCATTTTTTCCCAAATGTCAAATAACTTTGATGCCCCCAATATTAAATATGTTAAATGAATGAAATGGACACTAAATAGAATAAATTATTATAAAACACTGTACACTAATCTACACTATTTTTATTTTGCTGTGGGACAATGTGAGAGACCTATCAAATTCAATATATTATTGTAAATATCATAACTATATAGTGCAACAACAAAACACAATAGATGGTTTAGAACTTAATATTTAATGCACAGACCACAACTGGCCAACAAAAAAGTCCAAAAATAAATTCTGCTTGATCCGACTCGACTCATGATCCGCTCTTGCTCACGACATGACATTTCTCTGTACTGTACCATAGTCTACGCGTTGGTAGCCATTAAAGAAAACGTATTTAGTTTCATATTTATGTTTAAATAGGCCTATTACAATGATTTTTTTTTTTTTTAATTTCATCTATTTGATTATGAAAAGTGAGCAGCATGAGTAAGATAAGAGGATATCATCAGATGCGCAATATATCGGGAGACATGGAGTGGGTCAGACATGATTTTGACCACTTCATTAAGTTTTGTTTTGTAGAAAGCCTTTCTTTAAAGCCAATTTCGTTTTGTAAAAAATTGTATTTTAATTTTAATCAGTGTTTCATCTACCAATTGCCTGGATTTAATAAATAAGAAGCAAATATAATCATGATATGGAGGCGCCGGCGCGATTACTTGCATGTCGTGAACTGGAGCACGTCTTACAGGCTAAATGAACCGAAACTGAGCGTATAGGCTGCTTGCCTCACAGACATGAGAAATATATCTATAGAAAGCTTGAATTGTCTACCTTTAAACAAAATAATTCAAAACGAAAGTACTCTGAAAGTACTCATACTCTCTGATTATGTAATCCGAATGAAATGCGCCTCTCTAGGCGTGTCCATTATGCGGAGATGATGAGAATCAGCAATGTCAACTTCATCTTTGCAGCCGACACTGATTCAGAAAACATTTGTTTATTAATAAACAATTTAAATATCTCCTTGCAGTTTTTGTCATATTCATAATCATTACATTTGTCAGTTCTTTATGGCAAGCTTTATGTGTGCGCTTGAATGCTATATACGCTAGCAATTAAGTAAAACGCTCATTATAATGGTTTATTCTCTCCAGTATTTCAGAAATAAAACTAATATAAATGATCAGTCAACTAATGGCTTAAATGAACAATTTGTTGAACATTATTTTACATATTTTCGATGTTTGCCTCACAGACATGAGAAATATGTGCATTGAAAGATTGAAATGTCTACTTTTAAATGAACCAATTCATATCGAAATCAAATATGCAACTGTCTGATTATGTAATCCATAAATGAAAGTTGCATTTCTCTCGAAAGGCGCATCCACTGTTGTGTGGAGTGAGTGTCGTCAACTTCATCTTTACAGCCGACACTAACTCAGAAAACATTAAAGTCATTAAAGTCAAATTTTTCCCGACACATTCATAATCATTAGGCTTCTTTTGCTGGTGCTTTGCAGCAATCTTTACACTTTATGCTTTAGCGCACAGAATAAATTAAGTATTGTGTATTTCCCTCATCTAAAATATAAAGATTGATATTTTTCTGATGTCTGGACTGTATTTTCAGGTGTTTTGAAAAATATAAACAGATGATTCAATATATTGGTAATGAATAGGCTACATATGACAATTAATATTTCAAATTCAGATTTCAAATGTCACGCCCATAACGGAGTTGCGCAAACAAGTTTATTTATTTGCTAGTAGGTTGTGAATTTTAATATCAGAAACATAAATAAACCTTATATGACTAAATACTTAACAGTTGTGATCTTTGGTTGAGATAAATGAGCGCATGACAGTCTTTGGATCAGCGCAAGCCATACAGCGAATGAATTTAGCAGCTGATGACATTTGGCACCAACCTTTCTCACACTGGTGTGATTGTATCAAATCTAAAAAAAAATAAATACATATAAATATATCATTAATGTTTGTCTTTTTAGCTGAAGTGCATTTAAACTTAATTTGCCTCAAATCTGAGAAGGCACATGCCTCCTCGGTTTGACTATGTATATATATACAGTTCACTCTTCATACAAATAATATTATGTGAACTGGTAAATTTGTATAGATTGTCTAAACAACATTAACCACGTTTTTTCCCCCCTTATATAACAACTGTTGCGTTTTTATTATTGTTGATTTATGACTTCAGCTCTAACCTTACATTTCAAAATGTAACAATTGCAGCTGTTTTGCAAAATGTCCCTTTGCGCCTCCTGGCGGTCATTTCGCCAACTACTTTGAAATGCAACTGGTTTATTTTTGCCGCAGTGGGTAATGCTGTGGTAATAGGCACTCTGGTTGACTACCATCTGTATAAATATAAGTTATGAAGTAAAATATCTAGCTTCCGCCAGACCGCCTTCCGTATTCTATGTACGAAGAAAGTAATCTTACGGTACATCCTACTCCTTCCCTATTCATCTTACGGAAAAAGTGTAACTGACGCGATGCCAGTTTACACTTTCTTCGTAACTTGAATACGGAAGGCGGTCTGGCGGAAGCTAGATATTTTAATTCATAACTTGTTAAATATGGATTTTTTTTTTTTTTTTTTTTTTTTAAACACAAACGCATCACTTTGTTTCAGAAGGCCTTTTTTTAACTCAAACAATGAACTTAGAGGAAAAGTGTCTGTTCTGAGTCAAATTGAAGCAGTACGGCAGACAGAAGATGCTGGGCAGACACTATTTTGAAAGTGGTTAGCAGCTTTGCTTGAGTTGCTAGGCTGCGACGAGACATCTGTTCTGTGTGAACGGACTTCTGGTTGCTCTTGTATTTTTTCAGAGTTAAAATTGTACCTGCACACATTACCAACATTGAACTAACAAGGCAGGAAACCTAAAATACAAATACTGTGTTTCTCGCAGCAGCTGTATTTTGTTTAATGAGTTTTCCTCACAAACGCTAAGGTTGTTTAAACCTGCTACATCAGAAAATGCTGTGAATCCATTGATGTGCATCGCAAGGACACAGCAGGAAAAACACAAAGGTTGGCGACAGTGTCAATCCATTATGTGAACAAACACTGAAGAAACTTTAACTTTTGCTCAAACACACTTAAGTTGTCCAATGGAAATTTCAGACAGGCAGGTACAGTTGTGCATTTTGTAATCTATTTCACTGTATTTCTGCTTGACTTTCACTCTTATTTCACCTTTAAATGGCTATTTTGCATTCCTATCCATCAAATGCACCATCAAAGCTTTCTATAGTGTACAAGCAGCCTAATCCTTGTGTAAGCAATGTTTGCTCTTTTCAGAAGAGGGTTCTGTGTACATGCTAGTCTCCATTTAATCTTGTGTAGAATAAAGCACCACTTTTGCAGTTTTTTAACACACACACATACAAAATGAAAATGGGAAACTACTGATTATTTCCCTGATGTCAACTCTTTAAAAGTACAAAACAGAGTTGTCCAATTATCAGTATTACAACATAAAAACAGCCCACTAAGGGTGTTTCTTCAATTATGCACACTTTTATGTCCAATAATTTGATTTTAATTAATAGACTTCAACATTTTTTTATATAGGAATGCCAAATTAAAATGGTCTTGGAATATAATTTCTTACCTTCATTCATTCATAATAATAATAATAATAATAATAATAATAATAATGCTACCTTTTGCTAACTATTTTAAGATGTTTTTTATGCAAATTATTACCATTTCTTAGCGTTGGTGCCATTTCCGGCAAAACATTTTTTCCACTAATATATATACACATTTTAGTTTGTGCACTTGAAGTGAAGAGTGAAGCATGATGGAGATTAAATGAGACATGTTCTATAAAGACAAATCAAGGTAAACAATTTGTGAACAAAAGCACCCATAGTTGAAGAAACACCCTTTTTGATTTTGTACTAGTACAGAGGTGAGACCTCATCATTGAGGTCTATGAAATGCATCTTTCAGTCTTAAGCTTATCCAGTGTTTTAATACATTATATGAAATGTAGTCTACAGACATGAATACACTGAACTGCCGTTAAGCTGCTGGTACTGTTTGCTAGCATTTATTTGTGTGCGAAGCAGGATTCAGCATTCGTCTGCATCAAGACCGCATACCAATTCAAGATAAAATATTTCAAAGCATAGATCTTAAAAGGATAGTTCACCCAAAAATGAAAATTTGATGTTTATCTGTTTACCCCCAGCGCATCCAAGATGTAGGTGACTTTGTTTCTTCAGTAGAACACAAATGATGATTTTTAACTCCAACCGTTGCCGTCTGTCAGTCAAATAATGCTAGTGGATGGGAACTTCTACTATAAGAGTAAATAAAACTTGCATAGACAAGTCCAAATTAAACCCTGCGGCTCGTGACGACACATTGATGTCCTAAGACACGAAACGATCAGTTTGTGTGATAAACCGAACAGTATTTATATAATTTTTTACCTCTAATACACCACTATGTCCAACGGCATTCATCACTCGATTCGTGAGGTCTGATCGCGCTCTGACAGCAGCAGTGATGTCTCGCTCTCATTGAAGTATATGCGCGAGACATCACTGCCGCTGTCAGAGCTGTCAGACTTGTCTATGCAAGTTTGATTTACTCTTATAGTAGAAGTTCCCATCCACTAGCATTATTTGACTGACAGACGGTAACGGTTGGAGTTAAAAATCATCATTTGTGTTCTACTGAAGAAACAAAGTCACCTACATCTTGGATGCGCTGGGGGTAAGCAGATAAACATCAAATTTTCATTTTTGGGTGAACTATCCCTTTAACATTGCAGTCCAACACACTGAGATAAGACAGGGTGCCAATGAGGGGGTGTTAGGGTTGGATATCATTTCAATTTAAACGATTCCGATTCTGATTTTGCTTATCAATTCCAATTAGTAAGATTAAAAAAAATAAATAAATAAATTAAAAAAACATTAGATATTTACATTTTTTCTAAGTCTCGTTGCAAAACATTTCACTGTAGCCGAATACCATGAACAAAAATCAACAGGCTAAAGAACACTTACACAAGGAACTTTAGCCTGTGGTTTAAAAATACCATAGCAAAAACAACTAGACTATTTAATATACATTTCAAGCATTATTAAAGACAAGTAAACAGTAATTAAAAGAGAACAAATAAAAAAATTAGCAATCACATAAATAAAAACAAGTGAAAGGTACGACTGTAATAAACAAGTGTTTTCAGATTTTCAGGAATTCAGCTACAGAAATGTGTAATCAAATGTAAAATAACACTGCACTTTATAAATTAAATATACATTACAAATATAGTTACAAAAGTTATTCAGTCAAGAAGAGCAAGTGAATTTCACTGGTCCAAGCAAGTCTTTTGTTTTTTTGATTAACGTTATTATAGAGACAGCAGCAGGAATATTAGTGAGTGACTTAAAGAACTGCACAGATCCAATATACTGTTATGTGTTTTCTTTGTCAGTCGTTTACGTTCACTTAAGTCATAACTTAAGTCATAGTTCGTTTTATTGTCCATTCAAGTGCAAAAAGTTGCGGAAGAGAACTTAGTTCAGTTACGCGCACTAATCAGTATGACAGGCGCTCTTGCATTTGAATGGTTTAACGTCATATTAAAATGCACACAAAAGAATCGATGAGGCGAATCAAATTTTAATTTTATAACAAGTATCCAATTCCTGACTTTAAGTATCCAATTCCAGAATTGGAATCAATCCGATTTCAGACCCTAGGGGGTGTTTAAATGATTCGTTGTAATTCTTGACAATAACAATAAAATAAACAAAAACGTAACGTAAAATGTGTTATTAAGAAAGTAATTTGCTGTGAGATTCTAAAGTGCATAGGCTAATCATGTGATGTAGATGTGGTGGAGGTGGGGAGTCATAAGAATTCTGGAACCTAAAACATGGGTACCAAAACATTTTGAAAATCCCTGTACTTCCCTTTCTATCCATATCAGAGATAGCAATCATGCATCACTTACTTCTTAGCGAGGTCGTCTCCGGGTAGGACTGTGTTCCCGTCTGAATCGCTGAGCGCCCCCTCATCCTCGTCATCACCGACCATCCTGAGAGGGAAAGGAGATTTTGGCCAATTGCCCAGAAAGACAGCATGACCTTTTCCGCAAATTTGCCCTGTCATATTGAGTTGCACCCTCAGTGCTGCCCTTGTATTTTGCAGACAGGGCAGTAACATATCTAGACAAGGGAACAACAGTTTGAACTACCAGTATTTCACAATCCATACAGTCTCAGAAAGAAATCGGATCTTTACACAATTACTTTTCTTCAACAAGTAGAAAGGCTATAGGTTAACCTAAATGCAGTATAACTTGTTATCAACTCTGAAATTCCATATCAATGGAATACTACTTTAAACCAGATGTATTCTGCACACAGCACAAAGTCCCGATTAATCGAAAAAGAAACTTATAGTTCATTTTAATCTCTCAATTTTATGTTTTGTTCAAAGCTTTCCATGCTGTACTGAAAAAAATTAGGCTAGATATCATTTAATCATTCTTTAGATAATTCAATCAATCCAATTTGTTCTAACCAGCACATCTTCATCTTTGTATTCGATTTAATAGGCTGGCAGCAGTTCCACTCCTGATTCCACATTGTAGTATTGTTGCACAAACACATCAGAAGTGATATTTAAATTAATACGGTATATTACCCACTCATAATCTAAAAGTCATTAATGGCAGGTTTTTTGTGTTCTGCTCACCTGTGGTATGGCGTACTGGGTTCGTCTATCTTCATCAGCCCATAGTCCTTATCTGCCGGGTGATATGTGGCCAAAATGTTCATTTCATCCCATTTCTGTGACTTCTTCCTGAAAGAAAAGGTCCAAACACAGAATTAGGAGATAAAGCTATTAGCCCTGATGCAAATATTCCCATTGAGATCTGCTACATTAAACAAAGGACTCTGCCCCACTTTGAAACTTTATGGAGTACCTTGGAAACGGAGGACACAAAAAAAATAGCATCAAGTGGCATACATAGCCTAATATACCGACCCTTTAATGATATAAATGGAAAGACTGGCACACAAGGCCCTCTCTCATGTCTCAAGTCAATGTTTCCCAATGCATTGAACTCTATGAGCTATCAAGCTACAGCGCTACCCTAGGTGCGATGTTGTAATGCAATGCACAAAGTACAATACAGGCACAAAAAAATCCAAAATTAGATAAGAGCTTATTTGAGTGAAGGGGTTGAAAAGAAGGGTACTAATTTGATTTAGATAATATTTAAAAACAAAATAAGAAATTTTTTCTTTAGTAAAATAAAGCAGTCCATTTCATTTGTATCTTTATTTTATTGCATTTATTTGGGCTATTGTTAGTAATTTATTTGTTCTTATTTTTTTTACTGTTTACTTGTCCTTTTTAAATTCAATTGAAAAAAAAAGCTTAAAAGCTTTATCATATTGCTTTTGAGAAGAAATCTTTGATTGCCTAGACTTTTAATGTACATGTATTTTAATAAAAATGGTATCAAATATTGATACTTTTCAAGGTATCATATCGAAGTTTGAAATTCCAGTATCATAATAACACTAACAAGTACTGATAATTTGTAATGATAATTTCCATATGACTAGGAATTAGAATTAAGAAAGTAAATTGAATCAATTTTGATTTCATATTGACTTCAAGAATGTATCAATACAATTCTTTTTACATTTTAGCCTTATTTTAAATGGCATACCAGTGTTGTTACTGCTAACTTAAACTAAAAAAAAGGACACTGCCATTGTTCATGACCACTCCCTCAAGCCCCAGTTGTCCCATTTTGGACCAAGGTATTCGGTGGGCCAAAAACCCCTGGCCGTTTATCCCAAGGAAGCCCCAACGAGGCCCGATCATGCCCCGGAAGTCACTCAAACATCCTCAGATCACATAATTTCGTGGAAAATTAATAGAAATGCTCACTCTTTCTAAAGAAATGTGACATGAACATGATATTTTATCAAGATTTTTCTAAATGTGTAAGCCTTTGGACTTAAAAGTTGTTCACTCCTGTGATCGCAAATACATGGTATTTGCAGTATTAAAGAGTTAGTTTTGAGTTATTTATTGCCGTGTTATAAAGTTGTTTCCATTAGTGTAAGAACGGTATGCAGTTAATAGAAGTCCGCTCTCTATACACTCTACGTAGCGCTTCATAGCCATTAAATAGATACAGCATTTACAGCAGCTGTTTCAGCTTAGCACCGGTATGGCGGTTTTTGAAAAATACATATCAGTCTTGAAATTTAAACCGGTTTACCATATGAACCGGTTTACCACCCAGCACTAGAGAATCCTATAAATAATTTTACACGACAAAAAGAAGGCTTCAAAAAAGATTGTATCGGTGATCGTATCAGCAGATACTGCTTCCTGTGATCAACGATCGGTAATCGGCTCTAAAAACCCTGATTGGAGCGCCCTTAAACGTGTATTTATTATCACAATGGTTAGCGTAAGTAGCCTTTAGCATTGCATATAAATATATTTCTGCCTCATACAGTAATCAGAATCCCCATCGGATCACAAGGAAGTTATATCAAACACTCGCTGGTGTCTGAAAGGGAGTTTTGAGACGTAAAATTGTTTAAAATGTTGAAGTTAGCTGGTAGCCTGATATAATAATATGGGAAATAAGCAGCAGTGTCTTACATATTGTGCCTTTAAATATAATAGAAATGTCAGGTGAAAAACTTAAATTTAAATGAAAATTAGAAATGTTGCCTTGGCAACTAACTGAATTAAAATGTGTTACAATAAGTTGAAGTACTAAAATTGACTAAAACTGAAATAAAATAAAAGAAACATAAAACTAGTAAAAATGACAAAAGCACAGAAAAATTACTGAAACTAAAATTAAAATACAAAAAAGCTACTTAAAATTAATAAATACTAAAATTATTTAAAAATATTACTAAAATAAGTGGTAACTATACTCTTGGTACCACATTCACGCCAGAAATGATCCCTTTCTCACTGGTCCATTCAAGAATGTGCATCTACGGTGTAGACTGAGTGGCGAGAACTTTGCATTTGACCATATGGACCATAAATAAGTGTTACAGCGAAGCTAAAGTATGACCTTGATCAATCGATTATGGCCTTAGCAGCTGCAATCAACACCCACTCCACGCAATGACAGAGCCACTTCAAAACACAAAGCATTTTATTGGCCTTCAAGCAGTTTAAACTCTGACATGCTTCAAAACTGTAACTAAAGCAATGGTCAACTATAGTCAGAAAAAAAAAAAAAAAAATCTGCAAGTGCATTTAGTGACATGAACGCAGTAGACTGGACCACTAATGCATCTGCAGTAACAGTTTGTGCCAATCCACATGGAAGAAGAACAGTTACACAACCGGCGTTTGGAAGAGGTGCTATGTAACAAAGCAAGTGTGGAAATCCACTCAAACCTGATATAGGATTTAAAACATTATTTAAACTGCAGCATTTCAAAATGCCAAAGCACAACCAAAGATACTGTTGTTTTGAGAAGAGGATTATTTTTAGGTCTCTTTTAGGGAGGTCCTGGAAGCAATCATTGCAAGATTTACTGTCCTACTGCGCAGAGGTCTATGCATCAGACAAAGATGAAACTAAAGCAGGACCGGCGAGGACCAATCGAGTAATGCTAATCTCTTCAGAATGGATGTTCATGTTCCCTCGTAAAATAATCAAGAGATTAGTTTCATTCATGTTAGAGGCAGAGGCCACCTCAGTGGTGAACAGTGTTTTATTCTGTCACGTGGGAGCATACGGTGCACTGTTGCATGTACTAGGGGTCATGATTTTACGGATCATGGGTTACAAAAACAGTACATGAGCAGCAGTCTGTAGAGATTTATTAGGAGAACAAGCACAATACAATGTAAGGAACCTGTCTGGGGTTAAGAGACCAGAATGCTGCAAAACCTTATAAATCAAACAATATTTTATCTCCATGGGCGTCCTGGAAAAACAACAGAGTTCAGGCAAAAATGAGATCTACAAGATGGTACAGGACGTCACTTAAAATAACAAAAATAAGTTGCCAAAGTCTATTGATGGTGTTTAAAAAACAAAAACATATTGTTGGGAAAATAATGCCCTCATATTCATACAGAATAAAGGTGGGATATATTCAGTCATGTCCTTAAGGATTTCTGATACGTACTTTTTAAGTAGAGAGTAAAAACAAAGTCACTGACCGAATATTTTTCGACTTCTGTAAGCTGGAAATACTGAATTGAACAATTTCCTAAAATGTGACCATAATTAGTGTTGTCTGTTAATACAAGTATCGCTATAGAGGGTATGCACGTGACAACCGTTGGCCGTTATGACTGTGGCATTGGTTTTCATTGTGAATGCTGCGAAAAACACACAACACTCACCCATAACGGGAAAGAGCTTTGCGATTGACTACAAATAGTTTTGACACAAAATCTGAGGTATATTTTTACAGACTGCCGAAAGCTACAGAAAAAAAAGAAGCAAATGGATTGCTGCAATTCACAGAAACAACTGGACTTACGGCAGAGAAACGTGGATTTGTAGTTATCATTTTGTGTCAAAACATTGGATTTTGAGGAAATCATACCCTATATATTGTATTGTTAAATATTGTGTTGACAAATCATCAGTTAAATATTTGCCATCTTATATTCTGCATAATTGGGTGTTTTTAAATAAACACTGAAAAAAGCTATACAAGTTTTAGGGCTGGATGATATGACGAGATATATATATATATATATATATATAAAAACAACATTGAAATAAGTGATCACTCCGATTTAGACTTACCTATATTATAGTTATTATAAAGCATTCACAGGCAGATTTGTTTTATGTATTTCCCCGGCGTCGAAATCAGGCACATATAAATGTCAGGAAACACGATTCCTGGCTGCATGTCAATATCCATGGATTAGGTTTCTTTGATATGTTATAAGGAACACTTTCAAGCCCAACCTTTAGCGTAATCGTTTGTTTTACTCACGTTTTCACAATTTCCCCTATTAAATCCAGTCATGCAGCAGGTTCTTTTGCCACTCAGTCCAGCTGAGGGAGCGTGTGCTGGCGGGAAAGTGACGTCAATGCATACCCTCTATTACTATTGTTCATATTTGATGGTGACAATTTGAAAACAAACATCAGAATCATACGTAATGGGGACTCTATAGAGGGTATGCATGTGACGTCACCGTCGACCGCTATGACTGTGGACTGTGAGCGGCAGCATTGGTTTTCAGCGTGAAAGCCACAAAAAACACAAAACACATCTAAAACGTGAAAGAGCTTTGTGATTGACTGTACAAATAAATTTCACACAAAATCTGAGGTATATATTTAAAGACTGTTGAAAGCTACAGAAAAAAAGCAAATTGATCACTGGAATTCCCAGAAACAGCTGGACTCCTGCAGAGAAAAATGTTGGATTTTGAGGTAAAATCATACCCATATAGTGTATTGTTATATATTGTATTGACAACTCATCAATTAAATATTTACCATCTTATATTCTACATAAATGGGTGTTTTTAAATAAACACTGGCATAAACTATACAAGTTTTAGGACTGGATGATATATATAACATTGATATAAGTGATTACTCTGATTTAAACCTACCTACTGTACTTATATAAAGTGTAGTTATATAAAATATTCACAGGCAGATTTGCTTTATGTATTTCCCCGGCATCAAATCAGGCACATATAAATGTCAGGAAATATGATTCCTGGCTGCATGTCAGTATCCATGGATTAGGTTTATTTGAAAAAGGTTGTAGGGAACACTATCAAGCCCAATCTTTAGTGTAATCGTTTGTTTTACTCAAGTTTTCACAGTTTCCCCTATTAAATCCAGTCATGCAGCAGGTTCTTTTCCCACTCAGTCCAGCTGAGGGAGCGTGTTCTGGCGGGAAAGTGACGTCCTCTATTACCGAACAGTGGCTTATCAGAATTGGCTGATAATCACTTCCTATGACTTCATCGTGGTCAAACACATAAATCCATTTAAAAAAAAAAATTATATATTTTATATATATATATATATATATATATATATATATGTGTAACCTGATTCAGCAGCTAAAATATGTGAGGGGTACAATAAATTTTGGTAATAAATTTTGTAGTTTTTGTAATATTTATAATTATATTGTAAATTTAATCATTTTTATTTATTGTGACAAATTACAATATCTAAAATAATAATTAATCGTTAAATAATCAACTGCTACTTATTTTTTACTTTATAATTTCGCCTGTTGAATTACAAAACTGAAAGGAAAAAAAAAAAAAAAACCCAAGGAGAGTAGGAGATACCCGTGCCATATCTACAGACCAAAAT
This sequence comes from Ancherythroculter nigrocauda, assembly GCA_036281575.1. Classification (NCBI taxonomy): domain Eukaryota; kingdom Metazoa; phylum Chordata; class Actinopteri; order Cypriniformes; family Xenocyprididae; genus Ancherythroculter; species Ancherythroculter nigrocauda. The sequence goes on along the minus strand of VTFQ01000002.1, from coordinate 35,657,266 downwards.
ATCAGAAACTTGGGGGTTAGCCAGTAAGCAAAAGCCTAGCAACCACCTAGCATGCCTTGACAACCGCATAACACACCAGAAGACACTTAGAACACCTTAACAAATGCCCTGGCAACCACCCACATACTAGTATTGTGGTGGTGATTCTGCACAAGTCAGAACTCTAGTTTATTATAAACACCAAGTGGTTTTATAGAGTTCAATTAAATATTTCTTAGAAATCACTTGAGATTTCAAACTGAATTGACCAAAAGAAATAAAGCAATATTTTGGAAGAATTAATAGTTTTCCATATTTTCCAGAAATTAAGTTGTATCGATGTATAAGTGACATTTTATTACATTTAGAAATAATGTAAAATAAATTGAAACATTTACAAACATTATAAACACTATATGAGTTCCTCTCACTCCACAAGAAATCCTTTGAATTTTACTCTATCCTGAACAGAACAATAAAAAAATATATAAGTATAAAACAAACAAACATTAATTATAAAACAACATTATAAACACCCATTCTAAAAATTATTTAAAGTGAAACTGAAACTATCAAGATCTCGATTCGATTCGAGATTTGATTCAATGAATTCAATAATTCAATTTTCACTGGCCCCAACACAAAAAAGTAATAAATGAATAAATAGTTTTGTTGTTTTTGACCCATATATCCTTGTATTGTAATAAGTTTATGACGCCAACATTTTAGATACCAGTGAAATGTAACAATTCTGACTTCCAATTTCGATACCACAGCTAAAACTACTAACTAATATAAATTTCTAAGATTATTAAAAACAAGTAAACAGTCAATAATAAAAAAAGTTTAAAAAAAAAATCAAATTATCAAACTACAAGCAATAGAACAAAGATACAAATGAGATAAACGGTGCTTTTCATGTTTTTCAGGAAGATCTAACACTAGTTTATGTACAGAAAATGAATAAAGTAATCGAATGTAAAATAATACTGCTCATAATCTTCACTGTATAAATTAAAGATTAAGCCCTATTAAAGATACAAAACTTATTCAGTGAAGAGCATTCCATGGATGTTGTGGAACCATTAATGCCAATAAAGAACCTTTTTTAAGGGTGTAGGTGCATCACTCAATATTTTTTTTAAATAGGGTCTAATTTAGTGTCACTGCAGTCGGCTCAGTGGTCTCACAGGACGGGAATTCGGTAATAAGTGCCATTCTTACAGTGTGTCCTATTTTCCTAAGAGTGGGAGAGCTGGATTCAAGAACGATGTCTTCTGGCGAGAGAGGAAGAGGAGGCAGAGGAAGTCGGCAAGCCAAAGAGAACACCTACATACAGACGACAGATGCCATACTGACAACACAACAACTCTCCTTTATTGAGGTTTCTGAAAAATCCTGTTCAAATGTTGGTCGAACTAAAAGAACAAATCAATGTGTGCTGAATATAGATGAAAGCTAGTTGGCTCAGTTAACAAGGAAATGGGATTGTCTTTATTTCTGTCCCATCCTTGATATGAGACAACTTCTCTGACCTCCAGGAGAGAAGGTAAATCAACAGAGAGACGGACATCCACGACTCCTATGAGTGTCTCTGGAAGAGTGAATGTCAAAATGAATGAGATCAATTTTTACATGCGTCGTCCTCCAGGCAAAAAAAAGAAAAAGGAAAAAAAAAAAAAAAAAAAAAAAAAAATCACTCATCTAATTTTATAAATCTGCAGTGACAGCTGTGTTTTATGATAGCCAGAGTGAGAGGACAAGTGTTGTTCCCTTTATGTTGAAATGTTTTGATTTGACTTAAAGGTGCAATAGGTGATTCTCTACAGAAACATTTTTGTTATATTGGTTGAAAGTCTCCTCATATACTGATAGAAATCACTATGTTAAATGGTCTAAATGTATTTTATAAATATATTGTCTGTGGAAGGCTTAAGACCATAAAATGTTCATCCAATCATTACATTCGGTCTGAATGAAAGAATACAATGTCCAACCTGCCTGTCAACGTATGTTTTTAAATACTTTCGCATACCCTGTTCACACAGACATCACATCATCAGCACGTTTCATGCTATGCAAAATTTAGACCTCAGTCACAGAGCACCATAAACAAACAGCAGCCACTGTTTACAGTTCCAACCGATTCAAAACAATGAGCTTACGCTGCGTTCACGCCATAACTTACGTAATCAAGAGATGGCAACTCGTGACGTTCTAACCAGAGCTGTTCACGTCCTCAGATTCGGATTTATACGTTTCCATGTCAACAGTATCAACACCAAAATTTATCTGCTGCAGTCAGGTACAAGCTTTCTGTTGTTTACGTTCATTATTATTGTAATATTATGTGCTTTGAGACATGAGGTAGTTTAACGCTGTCTCTTGTGACGCTTTGCCAAGAACTGTGTGTGCGCGTTCATGTGTTTTGGAGGAGGTGCTTTTTTGGACAGCGATTTTCAGGGGAGGTGAGATCGTATGCTTTCAACGTTAGCATTTCCCAGATTTCCTACTGCACATTTAACTGATGTGAGCCTCTTTTTAACAATGTTCATGTTATCTAAGAGAAATCACATTACCTTTAACATTTTCTTCTCAGAACTATTAAGTTTTTTTTAGTGTCTAGTGTGACATTATATTCATTTAAATTTATTTAAATGACTCACCCAGTTAATGCTTAAGTCATGAAATCATTCATCTTAAAATATAAATGAATATGAATTGGTTTTAAGACATTTCTAATTATTTGAATACCCCAGCCTTAATGATCCACTTTATGTATGTAATAATGTTATTAATGATTTTTGCATTAGAGCATGAAAGTGCATAAAGTGCATTATAACATGAAAATATCAGTTTTGAATTTTTATGTTTGGTCAAGGTAAAATGACTGACTCAAGACAATTCATACTTTTGCTACATATCACTGGATTAAAACCATATCACTGGACCCAATTTCACATAACGTTACCCACTGGAGCTGTGCATCTGGTAAATAACGGTTTCAAATCTGATCAGACTACAGCTGGTTAGTAAAGAATAAGTCGGATTTGTGATCATTCCATTTGGATGGTTTATTGACATGACAGGTCAGTGGCTAACCTATTAGCAACCTATGCTACAAACCCAGTAATCCAACTGGAACAAACCAGTTAAACTGAACCTAAAGGACTGGTTGAGTGAATTAGTTCAGGTCAACATCATTTCAGAGTTTGATTGACAGGTCTCATGCTGACTGTAACACTGCTATAGACGCCCTGTCTGACTGATTTAACCTGTTTTAAAGACCATTTAACGTTACTCACTGTTGGTCGTCTTCAGAGTTTATAGGGGGTGCTGGTTCTGGGGTGTCCTGGACTGGCTCTTCGGGTCGGGCTTTGATACTGGATTTGTTCTTCAGAATCCCTTTAATGGGTCGCGGTGCTGCCATAACCGTCAAACCCACCCACAACTCCTCTTTTGCACTGTTTACGCCTCAAACAAACGACTAAAACACACCGAAGCGGTTCAGAAACAACACTCTGACCTAATTTGTTAACCGCTGATGTATTGCTTGCCTTAAGATTAAAGTTAAACGTTGTTTGTGACTAAAGTTTGTGACCGTTGATGACTTGAATTCTGCCAGAGCTCACGCACTTGCCCATTTACAGCGAGCGAGGAAAGGAAATAGGGCGCCGCAGTCAGTCTCGCACTCTTTATCATCGCGAGAGTTGCAGTGTTGCCATAGAAACGTAACTCTAATGTGTCGAGTAACAGTCGCCATGTTTGTTGGGGCGGTGAGGTCAAGTCCATGCGTCACACTTGTGAGTAATAACGAGGTAAACTTTGATTTGAGCTTTAACGAGGTAAACTTTGTAAAGCATCAGTTTTATTCATGAATATCTCATAAATGCTTAACAAATATCATAATAGATATGAATAGACCTTAGTCGAGGTAGCGCCATATTTAGTGTTTGACAGGAAAGAAAACGGGAAAACTCGAGAAGTAGCCTACAGAGTGTTAAAGTCATCACGAAATCAAAGCTGACAGTTTTTGTTTTCTGTTTTTATGGAATATTGCAGCATTTATTATAAATGATTTGTCATCTTCTTTTTTTCTTTAAATTCATGTGCCCTTCTGTAATATTTAATCAAAATAAGTCTTGTGTTCATCATCTGTGTAAAATTTAATATGGCATATAAATAGTCTGTTGTCAGTAGTGTAGTGATATGTAGTGGTCCAACTTGACCCTTTGAGAAATCTGCATGGGGAAATTTTCATCCCATTTAACTCCCAACTGAATTTCATCCGCAAGAATTTCCCAAACAATTGTAAATGCTTGCAGCAATATTAAAACATAAGTTGCGTCCCAAATGACGCACTATACACTATGCACTTATACACTATGTACTTGTGCACTATGCACTCATCCATGTAGTGTGTGAATTGTATAAGGTTATTTTGTCATTTAACAACAGAGTACGATCCTCCCTTCCCCTCCACTACGTAATTAAAGCTGCGATAGTTGAGTGCACGAAGTGTCCAACATTCCACACTTTGTTTTTTCCGTTAATTTAGTGCATCATCCGGGTATTTAAAGTGTACTTTTTCTTTTTGGAATTTTCAGTGTGAACGCACTACTCGCACTATTTATACTTAAAAACGTCATAGAATAGTGCATAAGTACGCGAATTGGGACGCACCTATAATAATTGTGCTAGAGCGGTGAAACTGGAGCATCTGGAATATCATTCTTCTATTACCCCCACCGCACCCTCATTGCCCTCTGACCTTGTCCTCGTGTGGAGAAACTCACTGGTGCTCAGCCAGTGAGTTATGCATCTATTATTTTTTGTGGCCCCCTTTAGCCACCATTTCCAGCTTTGTCCGAATCACTTTGAAATTTTAAGACTTCAGGGACAAGAGGAAACTCTGCAAGATGTTTAACAAGTAGAGGAGACACCTCTGACTCATCATCATCAAGGACTTCACTCTTGCCTTCCTGAGTCCAATTGCCGATATCCTTTCATTACTCCCAAGGGAAACCCAAAGGCCTGTACCTTCCTCACACATAGTTCCCATGCTATCACATTCTTGTAGAGCCCATAATAGTCCACTTTCTCCTTTGCGCAGACCAGTGTCAGGAGCAAACTCATATCAGACCAGTGACCAAGGTGAGGGAATCCCAGTTGAGAATCAGGTCAAGCCACCGTAGAGCCCAATGGGGGCTCCTGTACAACCATTCCTGGCGGACCTCCCAACCAAGAACCTCAGCCTCGGCCCTGAGGAGATGGCACAATTTAATGTGCTGGGCAATCCTGCTGTCTCTTCGAGAGACCAGAGTGTTTCCTCAGCCACGCATTACTTGCAGGTAGACATGTGCCGGTATACGGTGCACAATATTGTTATTGTGTGCACTTCAAAATACCAAGAATAATTATTTAGAATACATTTAAGAATACTTTTCGTATCAGCTGGTTAAAATGCATAACACCACTGTATGCTGCATCAAAGAGGCATGCACACTCTGATGTAAACAAGCCCAATGCTAATGGGAAGCGCATGGCGAAAAGAGTGAAGGGGACGTGCTGAATGAAAATTCACATTCACTCTCTGTCTATTACTTTATTGGGTAACACTTTATAATAAGTATACAGTAATAAAGTACTTACAAATCATTTGCAAAATATTAGTTTATAATTATTAGTTAATATATTGTAGTCTATATATTTTTATTATATTAAAGGATTAGTTCACCCAAAAATGAAACTTCTGTCACTAATTACTCACCCTCATGTCGTTCCACACCCGTAAGAACTTAAAAACTTAAAGCTGCAGTCTGCAACTTTTTTTGTGTTAAAAATTTACAAAAAGTATATAATGAGAATATACAACATGAATCCATTTTCCAAACCGTGTTTTTGTCTTATCCTGAATCATTATGGTACACTTATAATAAGTGTTTATATTCGGACTATTTCAGACCAGACTGGTAGGATTCGCCGCAGAGTATCACAGTAACTGCATGACTCGCCATAGACATACACGGAGAAAAGTAGCTCCAGCTAGAATGTTCCTCCACAAGACGCGTGCAGTTCTGTTTATTATCCGCTAGAGGGCCAAAAATCGCAGACAGCAGCTTTAAAAAAAAAACATGCACAGACAAATCCAAAATAAACCCTGCGGCTCGTGACGACACACTGATGTCCTAAGACACGAAATGATCAGTTTGCGCGAGAAACCGAACAGTATTTATATCATTTTTTACCTCTAATACACCACTATGTCCAACTGCCTTGAGCATCCGGTGTGTGAGGTCTGAACGCGCTCTGACAACGGAAGTGATCTCTCCCACTCATTGAAGTATAAGCGCGAGAGATCACTTCCGGCATCAGAGTGCATTCAGACCTCACACACCGGATGCTCAAGGCAGTTGGACATAGTGGTGTATTAGAGGTAACCAAAGATTGTTGTAATACAAAAGAAGACAGGAGGAATTAGAATGTGTGTTGATTTGTGGGAGCCTAATAAGGCCATAATAGTGGATGCTTACCCTCTGCCACACATGGACGAGACTTTAACTGCCTTGTCAGTTTTTTCTACCATTGATTTGGAAAATGCTTACCATCAGGATCCGCTCCATCCAGATAGCCGTGACCTCACAGCCTATATCACACATGACGGGCTCTTTCGGGTTGGCTGTGTCCCATATGGTCTCGCATGGGCTCCGGCTGCATTTCAGAAAATGATGTCAATAATACTCAAAGGTCCCAATGTACAGAATTACTTAGATGACATCATCTGTTTCAGGCGTACACAGCAAGAACATGACGTTGCTTTGGATGCTGCACTCAAACGTCTCAGCGGGGCTGGTCTACGAATGAATGAGAAAAAGTGCAATTTCCACCAGTCCTGTCTTTCTTGGACACATGGTCTTATTTGTAAAAATTATTTGATTAATTATTAGACTTAAATGAAAATATCATCACAGTGAGACTTGGTAACCACAGGTAAAACCATACATGGCTACTCACTACCACTGTCAAATGATATTATATTATGATATGTTATATTGGTCTATAAAAAACACCTAAACACAGGAAAAAACTATACACACCTTCACAAAGAAATGAATTAAATATTCGCCTACCCGCCTAATAAATACATTGCAATATAAATGGCTATAACATAGTATTCAATATAAATATTACACATTTCCACAAACCATGGTAATTTACTACAGTTTATTAATGGTAAAAGTTTGTGTGTTAGTGTGGTGATTTTGGGATTTAAAAGTCATATCTTCATTCATGGCACGTTTCTCCTGTTTCCTCATCAGTCTTGTTGGGAATGTTGAGGCTGTTTCATCCGATTTAAAACTAGTTTAATCATCGAGTGATTTGTAGATTGTAAGCGAGAGGTGTGTGTCGAATTGAAACACTTCTCACTGGATGTCGCAACGCTGTTTAATAATGGTGACCGGGAATAAATGCGGCACCTTTAAGCTTTTGTTCCGTTATCCACTGGGACGTGCTGCGTAGTGCAAAGTAAACTAGTGAAACGCCTGAAAACAGCACTATTTGTTCACCTCAGATGATTAAGTGACAGAGCGGTCCGAATGAATCCAAATCTTTTCAGATTGTTATGCAAGTGCGTTTGGCCAATTCATGGAAAAGAATCAAGACAAAAGAATGATTAATTCATGAATGACTGATATCACCTTGATCACATAATAACTGTTTAAAGGTGCCCTAGAATTAAAAATTGAATTTATATTGGCATAGTTAAATAACAAGAGTTCAGTACATGGAAATGACATACAGTGAGTATCAAACTTCATTGTTTCCTCCTTCTTATATATATCTCATTTGTTTAAAAGACCTCCGAAGAACAGGCGAATCTCAACATAACACCGACTGTTACGTAACAGTCAGGGTGTACGCCCCCAATATTTGCATATGCCAGCCCATGTTCAAAGCATTAGACAATGGCAAGACGTCTGGATGTGCACAACTGAATCATCAGACTAGGTAAGCAAGCAAGAACAATAGCGAAAAATGGCAGATGGAGCGATAATAACTGACATGATCCATGATAACATGATATTTTTAGTGATATTTGTAAACTGTCTTTCTAAATGTTTCGTTAGCATGTTGCTAATGTACTGTTAAATGTGGTTAAAGTTACCATTGTTTCTTACTGTATTCACGGAGACAAGTTTACCGCTCTACTCCTCATGCCACCATGGGAGTTTCACTCTTTGAATTGCTCCATAGGTGGAGGATGAGAACAAAACTGAATGTTACCTTTCATTCCCCTGCCAGCACTCTTCAGCCAGCGGCTGTTCGTAAGCGAGTTGTTATTAAGCAGTCTCAGATGAAGCGCTACATTGATGCAAAACGTGGCGCACAGCCGGTTGTCCTAAAAAAGGGGGACAGGGTGCGGATGCGCAAGCCCTTTCATGTGCCGAAGGGACACTGCAAATTGTCTGACCCTATTGAAATTGAGGAGTCGGCACCGATGGCCTCATGGGCAGCGCACCGACATGTAGCGCCAATGCGCTTCGGGCGACCCGAGTTCGAGTCCCGGCTCGTGGTCCTTTCCTGATCCCGTCCTACTCTCTCTCTCCCACTTCGCGGACTGTCTAATCACTGTCTAATCACTAAGAAAAGAAATTGAGGAACAAGTAGGTCCAAATACCTTCTTACTGGAGGATGAATAGGAAATGGCATTCTTCACAATTGGCACAAGCTGTTCAGATTCCTGACCCTGCACCTGAGCTTGCGGAGGAAACCTCCATCTGTAATAAAACTGAGAACTTTCAGTGGGCCGAGGGACGTCCATCAAAAACGCGCAAACCTCCATCATTGCTCAAAAATTTCAAGATGTAAACGTGTAGTTATAAACTGCCTATCCCAGGTGAAAAAGTACATTTCTATAATAAACTTAAAGTGCTCTATTTTCGTGCACTAATTTTGTACTTAATATACTAAAAATTCTTCTTTAGTACTTCTTAAGATCATCTTAAGAACATCTAAGTGTACTCAACTGTGCTATTTTGAGACAGTATGAAATATGAACTAACATGTGCTTTTAAAAGACTATCTCTGTATTTAAAAAATGTATTTAGATACCGCTTATAGTATTACATTTGAACACATAGTGCACTACAAGTGGTAGCTAAATATATTTTTTAAATACAGAGATAGTATATTACAAGCACATTTTAGTTCATATTTCATGGTCTCAAAATAGCATAGTTGAGTACACTTAGATGTTTTTAAGATGATCATAAGAAGTACTAAAGAAGAATTTTTAGTATATTAAATACAAAATTAGTGCGCGAAAATAGGGCACTTTAAATACATTATAGAAGTGTACTTTTTTTTCACCTGGAATACTTTCTGTTGCTTGTTTTTGTGCTCAAGCAATATTCTGTTCAGGAAGTTATAAAAGAAGAAAAAAAAGTAATGTTAAAATAATTGTACTTCCTTGGATACATTGTTTAATTGTTGGATGAAATTTGTTATTGTTATTTCATTGTAATTAGTGGTAAGATTAAGGTAGAGAGGAAAATATCTTCTATATTGGGGGATGTTGTGTCTACTTAGGGTTTTATTACTAATAATGAACACTAGGGGGAGATAGAGAAGGAGAGAAGGGTAGACAAGGGTGCATATACATGGAAGAGAGTTGGTCTGGATTAAAAGAGTGATAATCCAAGTAATTATTGTGCCATAGTGTCTTTTATTGTTTTGTAAAGTTAAGTGACAGCATAACACTATATAAAAATTGCACATGAACGCCATATGAAGTCGCCGACTTGAATGTGATGAGCCTGTAATCACGACTTCAGAAGTGGGAATTATGAAATTTCTGATAGCATGTGAAGGCACCAGGAGACTAGAGCTATGTCATTATCTTTATCCCACAATGCTCACCGTCTTCGTAATTCATAAACGCACATTTATTATTCATAGTACAGTCAGATGACGGATGAACGAACATATAAGGCTGAAAACCACTATTGACAGTTTCTGACATTTTCAGTGCGTGAGATTTTTGTTGTTTTGTTGTTTGCCGGTATGCTGGAGCATATGTGTCATATTATGTTTCTGCCGGTGGGTGCCCACACTCCATACAACACCCCGCACCGCAACGAGAACGCACGTGCAAATACATTACCACCCAAATATAAAACACATTTTTATTCACCTCTGTTTCCATGAGCAAATGTTAGGCTAACTGGGCTAAGTTATTATACACATGCAACAAATGCCCCTTAAAACATTTTAACATTCTCATTACTCAGCAATTAATTATATTGTTAGTTTTTCAAGAGTACTGTTGTTTTCTCCATTTGATGATGTGCTTAATGAATTAATTCTCGTTAAAAGAAATGCATGGACTGATTACCAACCAAACAAAATTTCATACTATCCATGAACGAGTCGTGCTCTTGCTGATTTAGGCTTACCTGATGATCAGTAGCTAGCGGTTCACTAAATAAAATAATTCAATAAATAACCTAGCTACAGTGCTCAGCGTAAATGAGTACACCCCCTTTGGAAAGTAACATTTTAAACAATATCTCAATGAATACAAAAACAATTTCCAAAATGTTGACAAGACTAAGTTTAATATAACATAGGTTTAACTTATAACATGAAAGTAAGGTTAATAATATAACTTAGATTACACATTTTTCAGTTTTACTCAAATAAGGGTGATGCAAAAATGAGTACACCCCACAACAAAATCTACTACATCTAGTACTTTGTATTGTCATGATCACCTGCTGGAGTACCCTGGTTAGCCACTAGTGGGCACTCCACCCCGAACTGTTGTTTCACGATCACGGACTCCATCTCCCATAATCCTTTGTCCCAGTCATCATTGATCATTGCACACAGCTGTCACCTACATTGTTAGTGTTCGTCTATTTATACCAGTTTTGTTTCAGTCATCATCATCATCATCAAGGTTTTGTGTATTGTTACCTGCACGTCTAAGCATGATCTCTAGTTTGTTTTCTTGGACTGGTTTATGTGTTTTGACTCTTGACTGGCTGTGACTACAGGATTTTCCTAACAAACTGCACTTGGATCTTACCCTAAGTCTCAGAGCTAGTGATAGGCAAATGAAGCCTCATGAAGCACTGAGGCTTCGCAACCCATTGCTTCACCAAAAGGTTCATTACCCGAAGCTTCATTCAGCATTGCTCACTAGTGACACCTAGCTACTGTGCAAAGAAATAGCAGACAAAATTAATCCTGGGCCTATGACCTGAACAGACATTTGTGCATTGCCTGGGTGTAAAATAAAATATGTATCTTTCTCTGTCTGACTTTACTTGTGCAGAGACAACTGTCTCTCTCACACACACACACACACACACACACACACACACACACACACACACACACACACACACACACACACACACACACACACACACATGTTTGTTTTTGTGAATTGTGGGGACTTTCCATAGACTTCAATGCATTTTACACTGAACAAACTGTACATTCTATCCCCCTACCCTGCCCCTACCCCTAAACCTAACCCTCACAGGAAACTGTGCAAACTTTTACTTTTTCACAAAAACTCATTCTATATGATTTATAAACCCATTTACATTGTGGGGACCGCTGGCTGGTCCCCACGATGTAGGTGAACTCAGGTTTATATTACATCATGGGGACATTTGGTCCCCACAATGTAATATAAACAAAAGCACACACACACACACACACAGACACACACACATAAATTGTTTGGATAGTGACAGTATGTATAACAAAATTGATGCTGTGTTGACTGCAGTGATTATTGTGGAGGGAGTGTAATACTGCAAACTGCAACAGAGCAGTTTGGGGTGGGAAAAGGTAAGAATTGTTACAGTTTTTTGGTGCAACGAACAGTTTTAGTGCAGTGTTGTGCTTATGGGACTGGGGATATGGAGCAAACTGCAAGGTGAAGGAAGGGTTATAATTGATTTTTATTGAGGAACAGAATTTTTTGAAGTGTGTTGGGGTTTAGCGATTCCTTTTCTTGGACAAAACCTCTCCAGCCTTGGAAAAGATCCTTTTGCAAGGAACAGAGGATGCAGGGGAACATAAGAATGCCAGTGCCAGCTGGTATAAGTGAAGATACAGATGCTTCTGTTGAGCCCAATATACTAGTGGATCCTCAGATCTTGAGAGATTCACTTCTGATAAATATCGGTCCACTTCAACAGTAGCATCTGCTGTTGCACTTGAGCTCCTTCTACTGTGATCAACCGTGCTATCCAGCAGATGCCAAAGGTCACCTAATAATAGAGGTACAAAGAGAAAAACTCCATTAATAATGGTTCACAGTACTAATCACTTATGTGAAAATTCACAGAACAAAGAAATATACTACTTACTGTTGTTTGTAGATTGACCTGCTTCTGAAGAGGCTGGCAGCTGAGCTGGGGGTGTATTGGTGGAAGCAGAATGGGCAGAACTTCTGATTACAGTAGCACATTCTGATTTTAATCTTGATACTGCTTCTTGTAGTTTCCCTTGGCTTAAGAATCCCAGTTTTTTGAATCTGGGATCCAATAATGTGGGTATGGTCATCACACTTAATGATTCAAAATGTACAGCATTTTCTCTGACCCACTGGACCAGGCTGTCACCCAGCTGCCTTGTTAAATTGGACTTGAGGCCTTCCAGCTTACTCGTTACCGGATGATTTAACATCTTCATCAAAGGAATCACTTTTGAGGCAGACACTCTTTTCTCTGCAGAAAGCTCTACTGTAGCCTGGTGGAAAGGGGCAAGAACATGTAAGGCATCTTGGACAGCCTCATACTCCAAGGCAGTAGGTAGGGTGATGTCAGTCCTTAGACAGGCAACTGATAGAGCAACTGATAGAGCCGTTCCAGCATGTTATAAGTGCTGTTTCAGCGAGTGTCCACTTCAATTATCAGCTTCAGTACTGGTCTCCCCATCTGCTCCTGTACTTGGGCCGGTCTTTCTTTTGCTGTTGTGCTTGTTCGGAAATATTTCACAAGTTTCCTACATTTCAATCTAATCTCATTGAAGCTGATGATGTCATCAAAGGACTTCCTCACAATGAGATTTAGTGCATGTGCAATGCATATTGCATGCCTAACATTTAATGATCTTACATATGCAATCATATTGGCTGTCGCATCAGTTACCAGGCACTTCACTTTCTCCTTTATGCCCCACTCCTCCATGAGCTTGATGTGTTCAGTAGCCAAGTTCTCAGCGGTATGGCTCTTAGGAAAATGCTCTACACCTACAGTAGTAAAATAGTGCAGAGCTTGTCGTTTTCATCTATAAAATGGCAAGTTACTGCTAGGTAGGCATCCATGTGTAGGGATGTCCACATGTCAGACGTAAGGCTTACAGCCGCAACTTTCTGCAACTGCTCTTTGGCCTTCTCCTTAGCCTCCTTGTATTTATTATCAACCATGACCTTCAAAGCATGTGGATAAAAATAAATGCAGATACTCTTAATTAACTGCTTAAATAATTATAAACCACTTTATTAATCATATCAGTTGGGATAACATAAGTGGGATCCAACACATGCAGGAGCTCCCTAAATCCAGCATCTTCCACAATGGAAAAGGGTTGGGAGTCCTTGACGACCATGTTCACCAGGACCTCATTCACCATTTATTTTTTGGAATCTATAATAAAATACAAAGCTGGTGTATTGTAGGAGCCTAATACCTTATTTAAATAAAGAAAAAAAATATTATGTATTACTTTGAGTATTGTGTGGATTGTTACTAGTTTCTGCATGTTCATGCAGTGCTCGATAATGCCTGAGCATGGAGGAGGTGTTATTGCTGTCTGTATGCTCCTTCAGGCACAGCAAGCATTTCACCTTGAAACATGAATTAAAGAGACATGAAACATTATACAGCCATATAGTGAGGATTATAATTATATTAAGACAGTAAAATATAACAATTACACATACCTTATTGTGAGCAACCATTTCGAAATGCTCCCAGAGAGGGGAGGATTTCCTCTTTCTTGCTGGCTCCATTAAGAGGTCACAAAAAAGCAAACAAATCCAAAAGGGCAATCCAAATCAACAAGCAGTCCAGTCCAAGTCCAAAAATCCAAAGCAATCCAACTAATCTTATCTATGTAATATAATAATAATATAATATAACTAATATAAGTAATAATAACAATATTCTAACACTAATATAACCTAATATAATGTAATAATATAGCTCTAATAATACAATAACGACAATGACACAACCCTCTAACTCTGATTCTCCGACACTCTACTACTACTACTGGTTCTACTACTCCTGAAACACCCACAAGGTGGCGCATGTTTCGAACCCCCTTTATCCAGAAGTGACACTCAAACCGAACCGATGACGTATTCCACACAAACCGAGGCCTCGTCTGTCATCGGTCACGTGATTTCTACATTCCCAACACAAGCATCGAATCGACGCTTCATCTGGCATGCCCATTTATGCTCGACACAAGGTCCGAAGCCTCGGTTCAAATGTCACATCACTACTCAGAGCATCAATGACAAAAACCTCGATCAACTTCAGATCCAGCAGCATGAGAATCCGGATTGCTTCCCCAACATCTAAGAAGGAGCATAGGACACGACATGAGAACTTGACGGCCCTACATCAGCAGGGGATGCAGGTGGGTGGTCTGGCTCAGTATTTTTGGACTTTGGTGGTGAGGCTGGAGTATTATTGACTTTTTAATAACTGTTTGGTCTACCCCCTGCCTTCATGGGAGATTGAAGAACTTAAGATTTTAGATTTTTGGGAATTCATCGATGTTCTTCAATATCGAAGTCAGATTGTTCCTCCTGGTCAAGTGGTGCCTTTTTATAGCATGGCCACCGCACCAGAGCCTGTGCTCAAGATGTCCGCCAAACGTAAGCCATCAGCCAAAATGGTCTCCAGCCATCATGAATACCACACCACAGTTCCCAGTTGACATGAACTTCACACAGGAAGCCATTAAGGTGGGCTCTAAGCATTTGAGACTGATTTCTAGATTGGAGGACACTTGGTTGATGTCGGTGCGAGCAGCTGGTGTTTCGGCCATGGTCTCAAAGCCAAGGGTCTCAAGGGTGGTCACGCTGTCCACTGGACTCCCTGTCACTCCAGAATTTGCTCCAGCCCAGGAGTCTATTCCAGAGCCCCCTCCAGCGCCTGCTCCAGCCCGTGAGTCTGCTCCAGCCTGTTCCAGAGCTCACTCCAGTCCATGAGTCCGCTCCAGAGCCCGTTTCAGCCCTTGAGTCTAGTCCTAAGCCCGCTCTAATCAAAGAGCCTGCTCCAACCCATGAGCCCGCTCCAGCCAGTGAGTCCGCTCCAGAATCTGCTCCAGCCCGTGAGTCCGCTCCAGCACCCGCTCCAGCCCGTGAGTTAGTTCCAGAGCTCGCTTCAGTCCATGAGTCCGCTCCAGAGATGGTTTCATCCTTTAAGTCTAGTCCTTAGCCCGTTATAATCAAGGAGCCTGCTCCAACCCATGAGCCCGCTCCAGCCAGTGAGTCCGCTCCAGAGCCCGCTCCAGCCATTGAGTCCGCTCCAGCGCCCGCTCCAGCCCGTGAGTCCGTTCCAGAGCTCGCTCCAGTCCATGAGTCCGCTCCAGAACCCGCTCCAGCCAGTGAGTCCGCTCCAGAGCCAGCTCCAGCCAGTGAGTTCGCTCCAAAGCTCGCTCCAGTCCATGAGTCTGCTCTAGAGCCCGTTTCAGCCTGTGAGTCCACTCCAGCCCATGAGCCCGCTCCAGAGCCTGCTCCAGAGTCTGCTCCAGCCTGTGAGTCTGCTCCAGAGTCCGCTCCAGCCCGCGAGTCCGCTGCAGAACCCGCTCCAGCCAGTGAGTCCACTCCAGAACCCGCTCCAGCCAGTGAGTCTACTCCAGTCCATGAGTCCGCTCCAGAGCCCGTTTCAGCCCTTGAGTCTAGTCCTAAGCCTGCTCTAATCAAGGAGCCTGCTCCAACCCATGACTCTGCTCCTGAGCCAGCTCCAGTTCATGAGTTTGCCTCATGAACTTCACCCCGAACTGTTGTTTCATGATCACGGACTCCATCTCCCATAATCCTTTGTCCCAGTCATCATTGATCATTGCACACAGCTGTCACCAATGTTGTTAGAATTGTCTTCTCTACAACACTACACTTTCTGAGAAAGAGCAAGTAGATTCATGAGTGCACAGGACAAAGTCTGAGCGTGCACACGTAAAATCTGAGCAAGAGCAGAACCATGAGACCAATACAATAATGCACTCTCGACATTTGTCTTTAAAAATAATGCCATAGAAACAGCCTCAAATAAACTATAAAAAAAGTTGTGTCTGAAAGCTTCAATCATTGTTTTTATTGATTAAAATATATGGAGAATATCTTGTATTTTTCCATGGGTGCTCGACCATTTCGCTGGAGCATGAGCTCTTAAAGCTCCACCCTCTTCTTGAAAGGGGGCCAGGAGCACCAGCTCATTTGCATTTAAAGGGACATACACAAAAACGGCACGTTTTTGCTCACCCCCAAAAAGTGGCACTTTTAAACACATTTTTTGAGATGTGAACAGATATGTACAGGCTGCACATCACTGTAAACACTAAAACACTCATTAATTTAACCAGCAAGTGAAAACTGGTTATTTTTGCATTTTTCTAAGCAATTTTGTTCTTCCAGGTTGAAAAGCAAAGTCGAAGCAACGTCACAGACTCTGACGTAGAAGCGTACATCTGTAGTGTGTGATTGGCAGCCGGTGCTGGAGAACACGGTTCTATGTCATACGGTTCTGAGCACTTCTGTGCATTTATTCATGAGAATGAACTCTTAACTCAGTGACTGCGCTGTATTACGCATGAGATTGCATTACAGTGGAGAATTCAAACAACAAGTTACAACATGCAGAGTGTGCATAAGAGTTGTTTCTGCGCGGAATGTCGCGATGAGTTTAACAACGTTCGCAGCGTGGATCGTAGATCATATACAGAGTTTCAAGTTTTTATGGACATATTTCATATACTCTAGTGCTCTAAACATGAACCAGCACTGCGTATGCACACATTAATCATGTCTTCTTCAAATGAAATATATGTGCAAATAAGGACACTGATACAGCTGTACGTCTGATCATGATTGCAATGACACAAGGAAATATTTTGATACACAGAAGACAATGATGTAGAATGGAAATTCAAAGAACAGTGGACAAAAAGTAAATACGCCTTTATTCTTTCTGTGTTAAACTGACACACATTGTTTGTTCAGAGAATACAGAATACCATGGTAAAAGCTTCAGCAATTATTGCAACTTGAAAATTTGATATCGTCACATGCCTACTCATAAGGGAACGATGGAAGCTGGACATCCCCACACCCTGAGCTGGAAGGGCCATCCATCTTTGGAATTCCTCCAGCCTCCAGTCACACGAACTGGACACATCGGCGTCAGTGAGTCAGTGGTGTCTACTCTTGCGTTCTCCTCTCCACTTAGACATGCAGGCTCTATTTGCCACCAACTCTCTGCCAGGTCATTTCGAAGTTGGATTCCACATAGGAACTATTCATCATGGACCGGACCAACGAATTGGAAAAGTGAGAGGGGAGAAAGAGTCTCCTCACTTAATCTAATGGGATGTGTCAAGCGAGCTTTCAAACCCCCAGACCACCATCCTGGTTCCTTGTATATAACAGCCCATCACAGTTGGACCCGATCTTCCCATCGAGGTTACGGAGTACACTGTTGCTGACTCACTATGGTCAGCTTGGAAGAACAGCCATAGAATGGCATGCTAATTAAGCAGGATCACCCTCTGAGAGGGTTTAAGATGGGATTTCCCAATTTTCCAGCACCAACTGTCAAGAGCCACCGCCAAGTCAGGCCTCCCCAGGGACTGAATTTGACACCCAAATACTTCCAGGTTGTATCTGTGATGCTGGATTGATGCTGGTCTAGAACCCATGGGGCACAGTCATTGACCGAAAATGAATGGCCGCAGGGCCTGACGTGAAAGCTACAGCACTTTCTAGGTTGGACGTAAAGGCCAGGGGTGTAATATGATGTATGTGTAATGAGTTTGAACTTGACATCCACTCCATTCAAATGACCATTAACATACCATGCTTTATAATTTTGTTCTACTGATGTATTTGAATTTATGCGCAGGATTGTACCAATATGTCAACGTCAAAATCATTCTCAACGTTGTCAACATTTCTTGATGCTCTTGTTTTTGTTTTTATCAGGCCTTTCGTCATACACATCTTTGCAAAATGATTGTTCTTTCCACATTCGTGACATTCTACCCCATACGCCTGACATTGTCTTAATTTATGCAGTCGTCCACATCTCCTACATTTATTTACAGGATGACACTTATTTTTCTCTTCACTTTTGTAATTCATCGTCATCCCCCTTTTTTTCAGAGCAACGGAGACCCGTCAGACAGATTTCTATACCTGTAAAAACAGGATAAAATGAAAAGAACGGTAGAGTTGGGTCTGCTCTTTCACAGCTCCTCAGTTGACATCTTTATTTAGTGCACAATCAATTTAATTAATCAAGGTACATACAATTGCTTTTAAAGTTTTACTTCACATTCTGTTATCTGTGTCTTTCTTTTTTCATCACTTTAGTGTCACTGTTATCACAATAAATCACATTTTACCATTTTTTACCATGCGTCGGATTATGTGAGTATTGTATTAATTTGGATGTTTACATTTGATTCTGAATGAATTTGAGGCTGTGATCCGTGGCTAACGGCTAATGCTACACTGTTGGAGAGATTTATAAAGAATGAAGTTGTGTTTATGAATTATACAGACTGCAAGGGTTTAATAATGAAAATAGCGACGGCTCTGGTCTCCGTGAATACAATAAGAAACAATGGTAACTTTAACCACATTTATCGGTACACAACAGTTTACAAATATCACTAAAAATATCATGTTATCATGGATCATGTCAGTTATTATTGCTCCATCTGCCATTTTTCGCTATTGTTCTTGCTTGCTTACCTAGTCTGATGATTCAGCTGTGCACATCCAGACGTCCTGCCCTTGTCTAATGCTTTGAACATGAGCTGGCATATGCAAATATTGGGGGCGTACACCCCGACTGTTACGTAACAGTCAGTGTTATGTTGAGATTCGCCTGTTCTTCAGAGGTCTTTTAAACAAATGAGATTTATATAAGAAGGAGGAAACAATGGAGTTTGAGACTCATTGTATGTCATTTCCATGTACTGAACTCTTGTTATTTAACTATGCCAATATAAATTCAATTTTTAATTCTAGGGCACCTTTAAATCAACAAAAAGATTAAAAAGAAAACATCACTTTCTTTTGGTAGACCCATGGTCAAAAAAGCACAGCCCAGGGGCCTCGTTTATAAAATGTTGAGCAGAAATCATCCTAAATTTGATCTTACGATCATTTCTCAGATGTGCGTACGTGTGATTCATTGAATGAATGTACACACAGAAAACAAGCCTACGCCTCTCTTTCAGATGTGAAATCTATAAATTGCAAATGATCTTGAACTTGTGCGCAGCTGAATGGATTCAGTTCTCTGCATTGTAAACGACACCTAATTAACGTCATTTACATATAAAAGATCACCAGTCATCGTCTAAATCCTTTAATTTAGAATGGTGAGCTGCAAGAATAGCTTAGATTTCCAAAAACCTGCAGTAATCTGACAAGGAAAAGTGCATATGTCTGCTCAGACACTGATGTGGCGCTAAGCACTTTTCCATGTCAAAGGCTGTTTTTAAAATATAAGCGTTGGCATGGATTTAAGCATACGCACACTCTAAGATCAATTCTGTGCGTATGCACGCTTTATAAATGAGGCCCCAGTTCACTATAGATGAAGATTTCTACAGATGAGATGACTGATGCACTGATTAACCAGAGAGAGTGAGGCCAGATTGATGGTCTTTTGAGAATCCCTTAGCAAAACTAACTGAGTGCTATGCCTGAGCAAAATGATCAATTGGGTAGAGTATGAGGATAGACAACTGTATCATGATGATCCTTTCCCGGTATGATCCACAAATTGCAGTGTTTGTTGAAAAGTGTGCGTTTGTGGTCCAGGTAAACCCTGGACATGGGTACAAAATCCCCACAAAGATGACAATATCCGAAATCCTTGTGGGGACATTTTTAGTCCCCATGAGGAAAAAAGCTTATAAATCATACATAAGTGATGTTTTTTGAAAATGTAAAAAAAAAAAAAAAAGAAGAAGGGGGAAACGTTTTCTGTGATGGGTAGGTTTAAGGAATAGAATATACAGTGTCACGTTTTGAGTTTGTTTTGATCTGTTTTCATGTTTTTCTCTGTCTTCAGTTTCTTAGTCAGTTTTCTTTATACTTTTAAAAATAAATATTTCAAAAGGAGGTTTTTGCAGTGATGCCATGGAAGAACTTGGGCTCCTCAAAGAACCTTTCAGGCAACATTTCTTAAAGGTGCCCTCGAATGAAAAATTGAATTTATCTTGGCATAGTCAAATAAGAGTTCAGTACATGGAAATGACATACAGTGAGTCTCAAACTCTTCCTCCTTCTTATATAAATCTCACTTGTTTAAAAGACCTCCGAAGAACAGGCGAATCTCAACATAACACGGACTGTTACGTAACAGTCGGGGTGTACGCCCCCAATATTTGCATATGCCAGCCCATGTTCCCAACATTATGAAAGGCATTAGACAAGGGCAGCCAGTAACGTCTGGATCTGCACAGGTGAATCAACAGACTAGGTAAGCAAGCAAGAACAATAGCGAAAAATGGCAGATGGAGCGATAATAACTGACATGATCCATGATATCATGATATTTTTAGTGATATTTGTAAATTGTCTTTCTAAATGTTTCGTTAGCATGTTGCTAATGTACTGTTAAATGTGGTTAAAGTTACCATCGTTTCTTACTGTATTCACGGAGACAAGAGCCGTCGCTATTTTCATTTTTAAGCACTTGCAGTCTGTATAATGCATAAACACAACTTCATTCTTTATAAATCTCTCCAACAGTGTAGCATTAGCCGTTAGCCACGGAGCACAGCCTCAAATTCATTCAGAATCAAATGTAAACAATATAACAGTATACTATACTCACATAATCCGATGCATGCATGACGAACACTTTGTAAAGATCCATTTGAGGGTTATATTAGCTGTGTAAACTTTGTTTATGCACTGTTCAAGGCAAGCGCGAGCTCCGTTGGCGTGGAGCACGAGAATTAAAGGGCCAGTAGCCCTGAATCGGCTCATTTATAATGATGCCCCAAAATAGGCAGTTAAAAAAATTAATTAAAAAAAATCTATGGGGTATTTTGAGCTGAAACTTCACAGACACATTCAGGGGACACCTTAGACTTATATTACATCTTTTTAAAAAAAAGTTCTAGGGCACCTTTAAAAGAAGCATGTTTTTTCTTTTTGTAAAGGAATAGCCAATTACGATGCAGTGTCAACAATGCGTTTTTATTTGACAGACTTATTAGGAAGTGGCATTAAGTGAAGGATGAATTTTCAGTCTTGGGTACAAAAATAAATTTCAGCTTCATAAGACTCACAATATCATTAATTTTCCATTCAGTTTGATACATTGTATCATTCTATTATTTGACAGACTTTTTTTAAAAGGTGCCATTTACACGTCTCAACTTACACAAAACATTAGCACAATTGATATCTTTCAAACCACTTTATTTTATTTTTTTTTTTTTACCTGGAGATGGCACTAGTGAATCACATTGTTCCCAATATCCACAATATTTATAATACATCATAATAGCCAGCATTGTGAAGGTAAATGTTTGAAGTATTGTTTTTAAACATAAATTAAGTCTACACAGAGGTTTATTTTTTATATACAGTAGATTTATACGGCCATTTGTTGAGTGGCATTAGAGAAATGTACAATATAAAGGTAAGTACAGTTTCTAGATGCCAGATTTTATTGCCATTTATAAATCAGTAATTGCCCACCACTTAAAGAAATAGGTGCTACAATCTCCTCTGAAATTATTCATGTCCTCACAGAGGATTTAAAAGATATTTCAACAACCAAACTGTATTTGCAAACAATGTAGAAGAAGTCATCCTACTTTCCAGTTGTCTAGATAATGTTGCAGCTGGATTGGAAAAACGTGCAAATGTATTGTGATATACAAGAATGCTATATAAAGTGCACCTCACCCCCCTTTAGTCACATTATATTAGGGCTGTGAGTGAGGACAGCAAGCTCAATATCAGAACCAGGAGGCTGAACTGAGTGCATAGTTGTCCAGACTGTTCTACACTTTCTAGCAGGCAGTCAGCATATGGCTCAATACAGGCAGCGTAAGCCATAGCATGAGGTATGTAACTCTGCTCTTGGACTCCGTGGAAGAGGTGGGCCATTGGTCCTTTGGCAAAAATTGCAACATCCTCAGAACCATGAGTTTCTGAATCAAGAGGTACAGCAGCCTGCTGAAGATAGTCATCACTGCCTGGGAACAACAGTCAAATATTAATTAATTATCTTATACAGTTATAATTTACTGATTTGTTTTATGATAGTTTACTGCAATCAACAACATACACCATAAATTTCAGTGTGTTCCTAGCTCATACAAACTATTACAGATTACTTTTATCATATAGTATTATTTATATACTTGTCAGGGTTCTGTTCTGTTCTTTGTGTTTTGGTTCTGTTTTCCCTGTGCCTGTCATTTGTCCCAGTTTCCGAGTGTCCCTGATTAATAACTTCATTGACCTGTTCTGGTCATTATCTCATTACTTCTCCTTGTTATTTAAAGGCACAATATGTACTAAAAATGGAAAAGTTTTTTCTTTGTACAGATGACATTTGACATTTGTACTGGCTACTGTATACAGGGCACCATACAGATTTTATCAAATAATTTTATGATTAGAACTGATTAGTTAGTACTGGTTGCAGATCTTAATTGTTGATGATTTTAATATCCATGTAGGCTTGCTTAGTTGGGGACACTTAATATTCAACAATATTATTGAACTGACTGCACTGACACTATTTTATGAGAACTGAACTGAGCTGGTTCATGACATCACTGGAGAGCTGCCTTATACTTTTGTTAAGTCTGACGTCATGTGGCAGCGCTTCCGGGTCCAAACGCTCTATCTCATACAACAAGAAAACAACAAATGGTGCTAATATACACACATGATGTGGTGTAATACTACTAAAAAATTATAATCATAACCTTTATCTCCATACCAAAATCCCAGATGGCCAGACAGTGATTCATCTTATAAATAATTAAAATATTAATGTCTGTGACGCTGTAAACACAGAGACTGTTGTGTAGACTGTAAGTATTTTAAATATTTAACTTTTTAAAATGTTAAATGTCTAATATGAATAAATAGTGCTCATAAATGGCCGTCGAGATGGCATTCTCAAGTGAAACGAGCCAGGGCTAGGACCTAGAAACGGCATTCCTTACGTCACGACTTAACAAGCGGATAGCCTTACTAATTTTAAAGTGATGACCTTTACAATGGAACTGAATCAACTCTGAACTGACTTCAGCTGAACAATGAAATGCTGCTTTACAGAGGAATTGAACTATGTTCACATCATTGAATCATTCTTTTTTGAAGCTATCTGTATTGTATAAAGTGCTATAAAAATAAAGGTAAAAAAATATGTTTTAATACATTTTTGTCACTTTTGGAGCTTTAATTTAGTCTCCATTCAATATTATTATATGGTAAAGAGCAGCCTGGAGATTCTACTAAACTTCTTTTGTGTTTCATTCAACAGAGAGAAAATCTACATTTGGAACAACATAATAAAATAATTTTTATTTTTGGATGAAGTGTATCTTTAGGTCTGGTTTTACAGACAGGGCTTAGCCTAAGCCAGGATAAGGCCTTAGTTCAATTAGGATATTTAAATAGCTTTTATAAACGTACACTAGAAAAAAAACATCACTGGTGTGCATCTTGAGACAAAACAACAGCACTGACATATTTTAAGATATGTCAGTACAAGTTGCAACAACTCAATCATGCGTATTAGTCTAGGACTAGCTTAAAACCGGGAGTTAATGTGTTACTGTGTTTGCAGTAACACAAATGACCACAAGATGGAGCATCTGTATTTTCAAAACACAGCTTGTGCCATGCACTTAAAATTCTCTTCTGCACTTGAGGGGAAAACAATTAAACTCATAAAACTTACTTGAGATTGTATCATTCATGTCGGGACGAGTTCCAATCGGGTATCCTGGACCATTTCCATAAAGTGCATTAGTAAAGCTCTTACCATCTTCAGCTTTTGAATAGGAAGTGCCTAAAAGACAAAGAAGTAAAAAAGTTGTTTTTAATCCCAATGTACCCTCAAAATTGTTCTTGTGTTTGAGAAAAAAATGTATTACTACTTGGAAAATATTTTAATATAATTGGCCTCATTCAGAAAACCTGGATGACTTTCTTTCTTCTGTAGAACAGAAGTGAAGATATTTAGAATTAAAAAAAATATATATATATGTTTGCCCTATACAATAAAGTCAGTAGGGTCCAAAACAACAAAACATTGAAACCCACTGATTTTCTATGTATAAAAAGCCCATCCCCCCTCCCTTCTTTTGTTTTCCACAGAACAAAGTCTTAAGACAGGGACAAACCAAGCCGATGAACTAGTGGCGACAAAAGCAGACTATGGGGTTGGCTTACGTCGGCAGCGTCTGGATCCAAAGTTGCCCTGACACACCAAACCGACGCTCGACAGCCGACGGCCAAAGTCCGTTCTGCGCCTGCGTAAGAAGAAATGCATTTCCGTGCCAGCAGGTGGCAGTAGCTGAACAGCCAATCAGAATGATCAGATGACTTGATTGACCGACGAGCTCCGACGCTGATTCAACATGTCGAAATGGCCGAAATAAAGTCAACGAGGACCAACTTCAGCCGACGGTGCAGAACACACTGAGAAAACTTAGTCGGCCGTCGAACAAAAACTGCCTAACAGCCGACCGTCGGCTTGGAGTGTTCCTGCCTTTACAAGTTAAAAACTAAAAGATTGTGAGTAAATGATGACAGAATTTTCATTTTTGAGTGAACTATCCCTTTAAGTTATACAGTCATTTCAAAAGTTGTGATGATACAGATCATTTTGATTTTGATATGAATCTGAATTTGCCTACCTAGCACAGGATTGCCCCTGTAAGAGTAGCCACCGAAAGAAAACACATGGGAATGGTCAGCAGTCACCACGGACAAGGTGTCAAGTTCACTTGTCAGCTCAGCTGCCCGTGCAATGGCCCTGTCAAATTCCACAGCCTCAGTCAAAGCGTACTTGGCCTGGCCTGCATGATGGCCATGATCTATTCTCCCACTTACAGGAAAGAAAACACACAAAAATAAGTACACTCCACACATCTTAAGGGTTACACAATGGAAATAACATGTAATATCCTCTTATCTTCCACAAAGAGGTAGAATCCTTTAGGGTTTTTGCGAAGAATCTTGATGGCTTTTTCCACCATCTCTGTCAACGATGGGTCCATTGAAGGGTCTCGTTCCAACTCGTACCTAGTGTCCTTTGGCTCAAAAAGCCCTAAGCACAACAATGAAATCAACAGTATTAAACCACATTGAGAATCTCTGAAAATCAAAACATTGAGAATAACATTGAGGTAAAAAAGGATGACCACTGATATAATTTTATACTGTATGATCGAAATAATGGGTGGAATTTTTGCAAATAGACTCTCCAAATAGAGCAAATAGAGAAGGAGGACTTACCCATCAAGTAATCAGTTTGTTCCTCTTTGACAGCATCAAAGTCTTTTTTATTCCACACATATTTGGAATTCTAAAGAAATTAGGGTTGTTAAGGTATAGTTCATCCAAAAATACCTGTCATTATTTACTCATCTTCATGTTGTTCTATATATATGGCTTACTTACTTCCATAGAACACAAAAGGAGATTTTAGGAAATATATGAACCAACCACATCTGCACTTGGAATGAATGGGAATGGATAGATTGCTTCACACATTATAGACCGCTTTGGTTGTGTCAAGTTTCACATCAATCATGACATGGAGTTGGTTCTTGTGACAAATTGAACATGAATGAGATTCGCAAACGGAGCAAGATTTGCAATAATACTGATTTGAATTTCTACTAAAAATTCCTCAATCACTTTTATTGTATGGAAAAGAGCAACTAGGACATTCTTATAAACATCTCCTTTTGTGTTCCATGGGAAACAAAGCAAATTTAGTTCCGAAACTTAATGAGGGTAAATAAATGATGACCGAATTTTAATTTTTAATGTATTATGGAGGTGTTTGACTTACTTTTCTGTTTTTTAACCACTCTTGAACGAGATCTGTTTTGTCTTGTCGGCTCCCTGTAACTGTGGAGTATTCAGGATCAAAGGTTTCCTTGGGAAACATGTACTGTCTTCCACCACCTAAAATAACCTACAATAAAATTATAGAGGGATTTCAGATTGATAGTTTGCTCTATAGTTGACAGCTTATCTATAGTTCAATGTTCTGTGAGGTTTACTGGTTAGGGCCTTACGTTTATATCAGTATTATGGATGAGTTGGTATGCAATGTCCTTGCATCCCCCTGTAATAGCTTCAGAGGTCAGCTCTTTATCACTGTACCAGCCTCTTTCAGGGGAGTGGGAGTAACTGGCAGCGGGTGATGCATGCTGAACACGTGTCGTGCTTACTATGCCAACAGACTTCCCTGGAAAATACGAAACCAGTCCTTTATATGGATAAGGTATTTATTACAAGTAAATTACATAAATTGTATTGTCTTCAATAAGTTTAGTGTTTTGTCACAGTTCAGCCTCAACTGCTCATTTAACCATAAAAGACATAAATGAAAGTACAACGGGTTCAAAGTCATGATGTTGATGAACAAATTGTTCCAACAAACTGTTCGAAAATGAGGCAATAGTTCAAAGTTTGCCTGCAATCAAATTTTTTTATTTTTTTATTTAATTTGTTTTTAAAAGCAACAGGCATACAAATAGACAACCTTAGGGTTAATTTTTCACATCTTGCTTAATAGTGTGAGAAAGAAAATAGTGATAATTGTCAGAAATAAAGTACCAGTTATGAAAAAGTTACTATTCAGAGAAATAAAGTTGAAATTACGAGATATAAAGTTCAAATATTGATATGTGAAGTCTCAATTACAAGAAATAAGGCAACTGTGAGATTTACTGTGAAGTTACAGTTATGAGAAATAAAGTTAAAATGACAAAATATAAGTTTCAGATTATGTGATATGAAGTTGAGATTTTGGTAAAGTCACAATGACAAAAAATAAAGTTGGAATTGTGAGGTATAAAGTCGTAATGATTAGAAATAAAGTTCGCAATTATGAAAACTAAAATGTCAGTTGACATATGAAGTCGCTATAGTAAGAAATGAATTTGAAAATTGAAATTGTGATGTTTATTGAATAGTTAGGACTATTGCGGCCTTCAAGTGCTATCGGAATTATCGTAAATACGAGTTTCCTAGGTAAAAATTGCACATGAACGCCCTCTGATGTTGTGTTTACCATTGGGAAGTTCAGAAATTATTTTTATACCCAAATTCCTAAGATGGCCATGCCATAAACTTTACCTATGGTGGACTGGAGAGCTAATACTGTGACAGGTACGATTTATTAGTTGTTGATTTTTTTCCCCCCACAACAGTTAGATCCATCTTGTCATTAATGTAGTGCATATTTACATATATGAATAATCATTTGAAGAGTATTATATGTTTTATACACAGCAGAAATAAGGCTATTTTTGCTGTGTTTAAAACATACGGTAAGCTTTCAAGGATTATTCATATATGTAAATATGCACTACATTAATGACAAGACAAGACAGATCTACGGACGGATCAGTGTTGAGTCATTTGACAGATATTACAGAATCGTCAGCAAGTGGACTGTCTAGATAGCATCATGAATTTTTATATGGTTGTCAGTGTATGGGACACTAAATATAATTTTGTTTCAATAAGATTTTCCCAATAAATAGGCAAGAATTAACCGGGTATCTTCCATGATTCCTGTTCATTCCGACAACAAAGCACTTGAATGCATCAAGCTCGACAAGCCACTGTTGTTTCGAGAAAAAGTTGAAATTGTGATAAATAAAGTTGAAGTTATGATATGTGAAATTGCTTTTGTGAGAGAGTCACTTTTTTTTTTTTTTTTCTCAAATAGATGTGTATTCCATATGTACCCACCAGTCCCTAATTCTTCTGTTCTGAAGTTCTCTTTAGATGCAAAAAACACTTCAGATTTCAAAAGAACTGAAAATCTCTGTTCTAAAAATCTCTGGGAAAGTTCAGCTCATTAATGGGTTAACACGGTCCTGGTATTTGGTCTTCCCTGTCATTACCTGCCATCTTTGCCTGATGAAGAATTGATTTGACCTCGTTGCCTTTAGCGCTGTTGCAGTTTTTGCGGCGTGCGGCTGCACTGAGACCCAGAGTGCCATAGTTTGCCTTCACACCACAGTGATATGCAGTGGCTGTTGCTGCACTGTCAGGCATCTGCTGATCAACATTGTAGGTCTACACAGGGGAAAAAAACAGACAGCAACATTATTAAGAGTATTCAAGTGTATCAATCTCTTCTATTTAGCCAGTGAGTTTTCTGCACCTTGGAGAGAGCCAGATGAGGGAATGTGTCCATGGCCAGAACACTCTCCTCTCCTGTCTTCCCTTCCATCTGTCCCTTCATGATTCTTGCTGCGGTTACAGTGCTGATTCCCATGCCTTATCAATGGCCAAAAACAATAGGTTACACAACTTTAAGGCACACAAGTATACAAGACACGTGTATTATTTGTAAAAATCCTATCAGAGTGTGTCTTTAGAGTGATTTAAACTGCATGATTCATTTATGATTTATTGATAATCTTAGTCCATACAGTAATATTATACATTTGATCTTTATTAAATATAACAACTTTTTGGTTTATCCATAATTTTTATAACTTTGAATAGGCACAGTTGACTATACCTACAAGTGGACTTAACGGTAAATGATGCGATTATCTAATCTAAAGCTGGTTGTGCATTTTTTTTCTGTCCTTTATGATTATTGCATGTTAGATTGTGACCCTAGTGAGATTTTAGGTAAAAGACAAGGTAGACTGTGCGACGTCAACTGTCATTTATGTCAGACTATCTGATACGTATCTTAGGACTTTGATCACAATTGACAGTGGTGACTGGGTGATCATCTTCATTTACACATGAAATTTAAAGTACACCTCATAAACCCAAGGCCCTGTGCTAATGTTCATTGTGTAAGTGTAATTTGTAATAAGTGTTTCACCTTAATAACAGTGCTTGCTGATGCCAAGAATGATAATTAAAACTATAAAGTTTTAATAATTGTTCTATGAGAACAGTCAAGTCCAAACCGCAGCTATAATGATAATGATACAGGGGAAAGATATTGTTGGAATCAGTGTTATTATAGTATTTATTAATACTTTGAATTAGCTTTTATTTTTGTCCATTACATATTCATTTTACTTTAGGTTTTAGTAGTTTCTTATGTGCTTGTAATTTTTATTAGAGTTTTAAATATTTCTATTTAGCTTTAATTTATTTATATTTCAGTTTAAGTTCAAGCAATTTTAGTACTCAAACTTATTTCAGTTAAAATTTTTACATTTGATTTTTTTTTCATCATATTCTGTTTTATTTCACCTTTATTTCAATGACCACAAACAACTTTTAATAGTTGTAGTTAACAATTAATACTGATTGGAATCGCTTTCAGAATGTTTTTTTTTTTTTTTTTTTTTTTTTTTTTTTTTCCAGCTGATAAACTATAAAAATACCAACAGCCAATGAGAATCCACCTGACTTTAAAGAGCTCAAGCATTCAAAGTGGCAGACGACATAATAGCAGCATGCACTTATAATAAACAGATGTAGATGCTAGTTATTGTTATGTTTATCTTTATAATTTATGATGTAAACGGCCTTTATGCTGCAGAAATTCAGACACTGTCCGAAATTAATTAGTGGCTCAGATTTATTGTAATGGCAATTATGTTCTGTTCCAAACAACTGCTAATTTTGATGAATTCACAAAATCTGTCTAAATTGTGGGTCTAACTCACCATCTCCAAGGAAGAGGATAAGATTTTTAGCACGGTGCCTGTTGAACGTCATGGAGAGGGATGCATGAAGAGCCTTTTTACCCTTGTTGTACCAAAAGTTTGGGTTCTGCTCCTCCTCTTCAAATTAATTCCAGAAAAGAAACATCATTTCATTTTCTTTGTTTAGAAAAATAGAATAAAGAATAACTGCAAACTGTGAAATAGCACTTACCAGGACTAACGGAGAAACATCCATCAAAACCTACTAAAACAAATATTCCAATAATCAGAAGGGTCTGTGCAGTGGCCATGGTTTGTGTGACTGCAGCAACACTGACAGCTCTGTCAGTCTTGCTGATGCTCTTCTGTTTATAGTCTTCTCTCAGACCAAAGGTTATTTGTAGTTCCCAGTCACTGTTTTGCAACGTGAACTGTTAATCATGCATGATCAGATGAAGTGATTTGAATATGATGATATGAATACTGATCTAAAAGCTGCACTGGTCTACGGAAGAGGATTAGGGCCAAGCAATAATAAAAAAATAAAACCACCTCGAGATTAAAGTTGTTAAATTTCGAGAAAAAACTCGTTAAATTTTGAGAAAAAAGTCGAGATAAAATGTTGAGAATAAACTCATCAAATTACGAGAAAAAACTTGTTAAATTTCGAGAAAAAAGTCGAGATAAAATGTTGAGAATAAACTTGTTAAATTACGAGAAAAAACTCGTTACATTTTGAGAAAAAAGTCGAGATAAAATTTTAAGAATAAACTCGTTAAATTACGAGAAAAAACTCGTTAAATTTCGAGAAAAAAGTCGAGATAAAATGTTGAGAATAAACTCGTTAAATTACAAGAAAAAACTTGTTAAATTTCGAGAAAAAAGTCGAGATAAAATGTTGAGAATAAACTCGTTAAATTACGAGAAAAAACTCGTTAAATTTCGAGAAAAAAGTCGAGATAAAATGTTGAGAATAAACTCGTTAAATTACTTTAAAAGTCGTTAAATTACGAGAACAAATTCGTTAAATTACGAATTTGTTCTCATAATTTAACGACCTTTTTTCTCGTAATTTAGTGACTTTATTCTCATAATTTAATAACTTTATTCTCAACATTTTATCTCAACTTTTTTTTTAAAAATTTAACGACATTTTTCTCATAATCTAATGAATTTGTTCTCGTAATTTAATGACTTTTTTCTTGTAATTTAATGACTTTATTCTCAACATTTTATCTCGACTTTTTTCTCGAAATTTAACGAGTTTTTTCTCGTAATTTAATGAGTTTACTCTCAACATTTTATCTCGACTTTTTTCTCGAAATTTAACAACTTTAATCTCGAGATGGTTTTATTTTTTTATTATTGCTTGGCAAGGGGTGGGATATATTAGGCAGCAAGTGACCAGTCAGTTCTTAAATTTCATGTGTTGAAAAAATGAAAAATGGGCAAGAAAAAAGATCTGAGTGACTTTGACAAAAGCCAAATAGCGATGGCTAGAGCATGGGACATGCATCAAACAGGAAGTTGACCGTGAAATGCATGAACTGAGGAAAATGACATATGCTTTTGGTAGTTTTAATAATAAGGTCTTAAAATTGTCATAGCTACTACAAACGTTTGATAGAAACATGAATATGACGCACTACTGCTACAAGTTGCGGGAAAGCTTCTTTCCATCCTGTCCTTCCTTCGCATTTACTCCTTCTCCCCCACTTCCTTCCTTTACACATTCTTCCCATCACTCAGTTCACTTAAAAAGATTATATACAAATTATAATGTTCTGTCAATGCAAATGAATTAACAGTCATGTTTGGTATCATTTGAAATGTCTCAGTGCAACTGGTACAATGGTCTCGTCTACATGAAAGTAAACCAAAGGTATTAAAGGTTTTAAGAGTTTAGGGATACTTTGGTTGCAACCATGGGTGTGTCCCTTTCCCAGGGTCTTTCATCCAAATTACCTCCTGTTCCACAGCAAGGTCCGAACCCCCGAGGTCTGTGACCCTAATCAATGCAAATTCTGATTGTTAGTTCATGCCCCACATCGGGGGATGTTTTGGTTGGTCTGAGTATTTAAAGAAATGTTGCAAAAGGCTCGGAGCGACTCTGTATTCAGAGGAAGCCCACATTGCTGAGTGTCCAGGACACTCAGCAATGTGTATTTTTCATGTCAGGTATGTATCTTACTCTATTTCTGAGCATTTGATGTTTTGTATTGATCACCTTTGAATTGATTATGTAACTGGCATGATACATTTACCTGACTAATAAATTGTCACATTTGATTGTATTCTGACTTACTCTGAAATTATTGACTTCAGTAGATTACGATGTATCCAGTGTTACCGCAAATCTGCGTCAGGTTAGTAACGGACTAAAGTCCAGTTTTGAGTGGAGCACAGGGCACACCAACTGTGATTTTAGAGCTCCGACTAACGCTTGGCATTAGTTCAAGTGTACTTAGACTGTAAAGGCTAAAATGGAATTTCCGTTTAGGACAACAAAATGTTGATCGACCAACCTAAATAGGGTGAGCCTTACCTCTGTTTATTGTAATGTTACTCTAGCTAAGTGTACATGGGAAACCATGGCATAACCAAACCAAAGCTGCTATAAGAGAAGTAATATTGGTCGGCTTATCTGGTTGTGACCTCTGACTAGAGTTAGTGTTACTTTGTGTATACAGTTCTATGGGGGACTAAACCAAATACTTTTAGAGAAAGCAAGCATGAGAGTGGCACTCTATTAGTATAGTCAATTACCTCTGTCTAGTGACCAAGACTGGCGAGTTTGTGATCGTGGGCCCGCATATTAATGAATGGCCAGTGCGAGGACCCTGTGCGACACTGAGAACCAAATGAACGAGTACAATAAAAGTAAAGAGTTAAATAGAATATTCAAATGTAAAGCCAAATTATTATACAAATGACCAATAATCAATTGACATTCTAAACTAAATTCGAGGTCATAATAACATGGAGTCAGATAAAAGATTTTTTGGAAACCTTCCCCGTCCTGTGGGAAACCGCCATTGGGCCAACCGGGCGGGCCTTACATACCATCGTTTCCTCCTCAAATGGATAGTTAACATCTTCAGTATTACAGAAATGTATCATGTGTTGAGCTGATGTTTTTCATTTAAGACAAATTCAAAAACTGTCCCAATCACCCTTTTAATTCACCCTAGTAAATACATAAAACAACAACAACAAAAAAATGAATAAACGGTTAAAAGAAAAAAAAAGTCAACTTTCAGTTTAGCGATTGTTTCCTTGAACATTTTTTATTTCCCCAACATTCGTTTTATTTATTAAATTATTTATCTTCCTCGCACATTTAATTAATTGTGTATTTATTTATGCAGGAAT
The DNA here is from genome assembly GCA_036281575.1 of Ancherythroculter nigrocauda. Taxonomy (NCBI): domain Eukaryota; kingdom Metazoa; phylum Chordata; class Actinopteri; order Cypriniformes; family Xenocyprididae; genus Ancherythroculter; species Ancherythroculter nigrocauda. Next base: position 35,623,780 of record VTFQ01000002.1, on the reverse strand, counting down.
ATGTGGAATTATTGTGTATTTATTTACACATTTATTTATTTATGTACAATTTTGTGGATTTATTTATTCTGGCATTTACATATTTATTGTTTTTGCAGGTTTCGTCCTCCATAAAAGATATGATTGTAAAATACATGATGAACGTCAAACTCCACTCATTCATTAGTAAAATCATAAATGGGCTTTATTTCGATATTTATTTCGAAAGCTGATTGGCTTGATGGAATATATGTGGAAAAGAGCCAATTTAATCATGCCGCGTTCCAGGCAACCCCTAACCCGTGTTTTTCCAACCTTCTACCCGTGAAAGTGCACTGGAACGGCAGTCAAACCCGTGACTTCCCACCCGTGAACTCGTACTAGATCGATGTACTCCCAGTTACGGGTTCTGACGTCACATAGCCCGCGAAACAACAATGGCAGCCCCTACGGATGCGGTGTTTATGCAAGTGCACGGTAAAATAAAAGATATAACAGCATCTCTTGCCTTATGCGCCATTTTCCTCCTCTGTTTCCCTCACATAAGCAAGGAGTAAGCACGTTTGGCGATAGAAATAATTGTTAATGAGCATAAGCCCCGTATGGTCTGCCATGTTGGTTTGTTTACACTTTTACGCAGTTTGGCGTTACTTTCCTGGAACGCTACAAAGTTGTGAGTCGTGATTTGAAGTCGTGACTCACGGGCTCAAAAACCTGCCTGGAACGCAGCATCAATCTCTAGAGTTTATAAGATGTCCGATTTATCCTCCCTTGTGCCTTTTTACACGCATTTTGGACAGAAGCAATGCCTACATGATCCATTAGACTGTAAGTGCCTTAATTGCGAAGTGGACGCTTTTGCTCAATTATGAATAGGCAATGCAGATTTTGGACACGAATATTTCCAAGGATTTTAATAATAATAATAATAATAATAACAACAACAACAATAACTGTTCAGAAAGAATAAAAATTATATTTATTAAAGAAAACGTCCAAATTAAGTTTGAAACAGTCAATAAATGTGTTCCTATTCGATGTGCGCTCACGCGCTCTTCTCATGTGCACGTGCGTGCATGCGATGAGTTGCTATAGCGACGCGTGTTATGAATTCTGACTGAATATATACACTCGAACCGATCACTGTCTGTTGGTTGAGAGACGAGGCGAATTTACAGACTTTTGCAGAGTATTTTCTGTGCGAATCTTGTGACTTTGAAGCTGTTGGAGGATTTCCGAGAGGAGACTTTTATTCTAGAAGACATCGCAGGATATATCCTTTTTATATAAAGTTATATTTTTGAAAGAGTTCCTATTATTTTTGAGGATACTTTTATTTTATTGTTCTTCTCTTAGTTTAGAAGTTTGTTCAACAGTTTGTTTGTCAGTAGAAGTTTGTTTTTATTTCATTTTTTTTTTTATTAATTTTTTTTTTTTTTTTTTTTTCTGTGGAGGAGTATTTCTGAGGAGAGTTGTATTTTATTGTATTGCATTTTGTATTGTATTTTGTATAGTTTTTTATTGCAGATTGCAGGAAGATGTCGATGGCTCACATGATGGGTGAAAGAGGAGGCGAGTGCTTTAGTTTTTCACTTGTTTATGGTATGGTATGATGTACAATGATTGCCTACATTAATGTGAAAAAAATTGTGCCAGGTAACCCATTTGATCCCCCAAGTGATCAGATGAATTTGATTCTTTGCATATGAAATAAACACTTCAATTTGAGTAACTAAAGTAACAATTTGTAATTGACCCACTGACATTGATTATTGATACAACATAACTAACTATGTGATGTTTGGAGACCCAGTTCTGATGATCAGGATCCGCTGCCAGACCCGACCCAGACACAGAGCCAGGAGCTTCATGGATATTTAACACCTCTGTCTTCTGAGTCGGCTGTTTCTATGTCCGCAGGTCAGGCTGTCAGGTCCGCCGACAGCTTCGATGGATGGCTGTGCCCTCCGCTGCCAGGTCAAGTTCCTGTCGAGCCAAAGGAGACGTTACGTGGCCTAACTGCCCAGGGTGCCATGGAGGCTTCTCCTGTGAGCGAGAGCTCAACAGGTGAGATTGAAATAAGGCCGGGCGGTGTAAAGTGGACAGATCAATGGTAATTGCGCTGTCTGACACACACCCGAAACACGCACACAGAAATCCTCTTCTCAGACGTCATTATATCGTTGCTTAATTTGATGTCAGAGATGTTTCTAATAGTTGTGTTTTCAATTGTTTTCTTAATTTCAGAAAAACCTACAGAACGCAGGAAGAGGAAACAAATTCGTTCTTTCCTCAACAGGCCGTGGAAGGCGATGAAGAGTCCTTTCCGGTGCTGTTGCCCCTGTAGTGATGTGGATGTTGTGGAGCCTTTTGTCCCTTCACCAGATCTGGAGCCAGAGTCTGATCCCGAGCCACCGTCACCTGCTCCAGATCACTCCGGCATCAAGCCAATTAATGGTAAGTCGGCAGTGGTTATTTCTCCAACGTTATTTTGTCAATATTATTTTCCCCATTTTAATATGATTTTTTCGACACAACCAGCACTGATATTTTTTAAATAAAACAATTGTTTTTCTTCCTTTCAGAAAAACCTACAGAACGCAGGAAGAGGAAAAGAATTCGTTCTTTCCTCAACAGGCTGTGGAAGGCGATGAAGAGTCCTTTCCGGTGCTGTTGCCCCTGTAGTGATGTGGATGTTGTGGAGCCTTTTGTCCCTCCACCAGATCTGGAGCCAGAGTCTGATCCCGAGCCACCGTCACCTGCTCCAGATCTGGAGCCAGAGTCTGATCCCGAGTCACCGTCACCTGCTCCAGATCTGGAGCCAGAGTCTGATCCCGAGTCACCGTCACCTGCTCCAGATCTGGAGCCAGAGCCTGATCCCGAACCACCGTCACCTGCTCCAGATCTGGAGCCAGAGTCTGATCCCGAGCCACTGTCACCTGCTCCAGATCTGGAGCCAGAGTCTGATCCCGAGCCACCGTCACCTGCTCCAGATCTGGAGCCAGAGTCTGATCCCGAGTCACCGTCACCTGCTCCAGATCTGGAGCCAGAGTCTGATCCCGAGCCACCGTCACCTGCTCCAGATCACTCCGGCGTCAAGCCAATTAATGGTAAGTCGGCAGTGGTTATTTCTCCAACGTTATTTTGTCAGTTTTATTTTCCCCATTTTAATATGATTTTCTCGACACAACCAGCACTGATATTTTTTAAATGAAACAATGGCTCTAGCAATCTCATATATTTCTTAGATTTTACTGTTTGTTTTTCAGAGTCCTTTGAGTCTCTGTATAACGTGGGAGAGATGCTTGGATCCGGAGGATTTGGCAGGGTGTACGAGGGAACGCGCAAATTTGATGGCAAAAAGGTAAATCTTACCGAATTGTACAAACATTTTGCTCTTGCATGCATCAAAACATATTTAAAACAATTTACACCGATGGTTTAATACTTAGTGCAAGATCAGGTGCTTGAATACTGTTACTGTTTTGATTTTTGTTGTTGTTGTTTGTTTGTTTTTTGCAGGTTGCCATCAAGCAGATGCTCAAGATTGACAACGATCGTTATATTCATATTGTAAGTTAGCCAAAGCCTGAATATGTATTTAGTTGTTTAAGTGCAGAATACTGTAGTTGATACACCCGTAGGAAGCATCAGGTGTGAATGTGATTGACAAATAAGCCTAGAGGCACCAAATAACTTTGAGCTGAAAAGCCTCTTTTGAACGTATCTAAAAAGATCAAAGAAAAGTACATTTAAAAATGACATGTTTTCTTCAGATTTTTACCCAGCTAACCTTCTGTCTGCTACTTTTCTCTAGCCTGGGCACCCCAAACCTCTCGTTACCGAAGTGGCGCTGCTGCTGATGATGAGGCGAGAACCCATAAGCCCCTACGTCATACATCTATACGAGTGGTTTGAACATCCTCGAACGTTCAATCTCGTTATGGAGTACCCGGAACCCTGCGAGAGCCTGCATGACTTCATCGCCCGTAACCCTCGACTGTGTGAACCAGCCGCACAGGTCATAGTGCTACAGGCTATGATGGCGATACTACACTGCATCGAGCGTGGTGTTTTTCACCATGACATCCATGCTCAGAATTTCCTGTTGAACAAAGACACGTTTCGTCTCAAGCTGATAGACTTTGGCTGCGGTCAGCTATTTAGTAGTGATGGCTACGAGAGCAAAATATACATCGGTGAGCATTTTGGGAGTGTGGAAACCTGAATGTAGTGACTTACTAATTATTTGTTGCTTTAAAATGTGCAAATGTCTTGCTTACAGGAGCACCGGCTTACTGCCCACCTGAAGTCCTGACCGAACCTCGCTTCCACGCCGTCCCAACAAATGTCTGGGCCCTAGGAGTCTTGTTGTATAAGATGGTGAACGGATGTCGTCCTTTTCGCAGTAGAAGAGAAATCACACAGGCCAAAATTACATTTCATAACTCCACGTTATCCGAAGGTGAGTGAATAATATTGATAACACTGATAAACACGCATGAAGCAAAGGCTCTGTACAGAAACAGTTAAAGGTGAAGTATGTAGGATTTTTTTATATCTATAGCCCAATGTATAGCGAGAGTTTGGGACGTGGCTACTGTAGCAGGCAGAGCCATGGGAAATGAAACCCAGCTTTAGTTACAGAAGTGAAAGCCAAAATTCGCTGCTTTCATACCTTCAAAGATGAAGCGAGTCGTGATGAACACGTCAAAGTGAACAGAGCATTGTGACGCTTCGCGCTACAAAGCATCTTGCTTCAATACCATACAGCATCATCATGCTCCCGTTCAGAAAGACACATTTTCAGTAAGACAAATGCAACGCAGCTAAACGTAGTCCTAATATGCTGAACCTGAAACATGCCTTCACAAGAACCAGTAAGAGCTGAGTTTGTGATGTTTCATTTGGGGAAGACGCTGTGCACGGAAGGGGCCTTTTGAAAATATGCTTTATTTTGTAAGAAACGACATACTTCACTTTTAAAGTAAAAATAAGGAACGTTTTACATGCTATTTTCATAGATGCCAAGTCACATGGTTATGACTAACCAGCTCTCTCCTTATTAAAATTTGTACAGAATGTGCACATCTGATTAGCCAGTGCCTAGCCCGGGATCCCACTAAACGGCCGACGTTAGAGCAGATGTTTCAGCATGAATGGATTACAAGTGATCTAGATTGGGGAAGTTCAGGAGATTCAATCCGTCTGTGATTTCAGGTGTGAGGAAGTGTAACAGACAGAGTAGGATTATTATCATGTGTCTTCAATTCTGGATCATTTGCAGTGAGGTGTTCATTGTAATGTTCTTGTTATAGTCAAGTCAAGCTCATTTATATAGCGCTTTATACAATACAGATTGTTTCAAAGCGGCTTTGTGGTAATAAACAGGAAAATAACAGAATCAGTGATGCAAACAGAAAATATAAAATTGTTCATGAGTTGACTTGTTCATATGATCTTTGTATTGGACAGGAAATAACATACTTGCTGTCCTTGGTGGAAGACTTGACCCGAAGCCTGAAGTCCAACCCCAACCCGACAGGGAACTCGAAGCCCGTCCACGTCTGAGCGAGAACACGAGAGACTGCGAGACTGGAACCAAATCATCAAGTCATCACAGCCACATTTGCTTTGTTTTAAAATGAATTTTTGCTTTGTTTTTTAAAAAGTCAAGACACCTCATCTTTATTTATATAGCGCCTCGTATATGACCAATCTGTACATATGTATATATCATTTTTGAATTAAAGAAATGTTTTTTTTAAACAGTCTCGGCCTAGGAGGAACCTTTGAAGTGAAAAGGCAAAGACCTATTTTTGTGCTTCCCAAAATAAAACTAAATAAAAATGTAAATAAAACTCTACATGATATCAAATGTTTGGAGGTTTCACCATGACAACAAGAACTCCTTGGTCTTTAACAATGACTGACATTAATTTAGTGATCAAATTTAGCACTCTTAAATAATGTTGTAATCATAATAACTAAACCTCAAATTGTCATAAATCAACATCTCCGTAAAATGTTATGGAGTTTCTAATAGAAATATGACTTTCTGTAACAAAACAGGGCATTGATTTTGTACAATCATGTTTATCCAACATCAGGCATTTTGGGAGACAACAAGTGAATAGGGAAATTATATATAAATATTCCTATGAAATATTAGACATTATTATGAAAATGTTGCCAATTATTGCTCCCATTATTACACTTCTTTTTTCATTACATGTTGCCCCAAGAACACATTCATATGCAAATTAGATACAGTATATAGATACAATGTATCACATTTAAGGCCATTTTACCCACACATTGCATCAAGTAAAACGGTATATCAATCAATTCCGTTATATCTTTGATTAGTTGAGAATCATTGTTACGTCCCCATCTAATCTAGGGTTTAAGGAACAGGTAACAGAATAAATATGGTGTGATGTGTGGAGGCAGCAAGGTGCAATTCCCAACACCAGGGCTTTAACAAAGACCAAAGGCAACTCAATATCAAAATAAACAAGTTAATTTATTGTAAAGATGTGGGAGGATTAAGGCTTCAAGAGGGGGCAAGGCCAAAATAACAAACATAAACCCTCTAACTATTTAGGAAGAAACTAACTAATCTACAAAAGAAAAGAAAACCAAAATACAATAATACACTAACTCCCTAACTAACTTAAACAAGAGAAAACAAGATATAAAGAAAATGGCACCCACCTCTCTACTAACCCTTCCCCAAATGATTAACAAAATAAACTTAGGTAAAGAAAAACAATAATGCTTCGAATTATGTGAGTAAAGTATTTATTTAGATGGTTACGTTTGATTCTGTGTGAGTTTGAGGCTATATGCTCTGTGGCTAAAGCTAACATTACACACTGTTGGAGAGATTTATAAAGAATGAAGTTGTGTTTATGCATTATACAGACTGCAAGTGTTTAAAAATGAAAATAGTGACAGCTCTTGTCTCTGTAAATACAGTAAGAAACGATGGTAACTTTAACCACATTTAACAGTACATTAGCAACATGCTAATGAAACATTAAGAAAGACAATTTACAAATATCACTAAAAATATCATGATATCATGGATCATGTCAGTTATTATTGCTCCATCTGCCATTTTTCGCTGTTGTTCTTGCTTGCTTACCTTGTCTGTGCAGAGATCCAGCCGTTAATACTGCCTTTCATTGTCTAATGCGTCGAATGGGCTGGCATTATGCAAATATTGGGGTCATACATATTAATGATCCCGACTGTTACGTAACAGTCGGTGTTATGTTGAGATCCGAGTGTTTTCCGGAAGTCTTTTAAACAAATGAGATTTACATAAGAAGGAGGAAACAATGGGGTTTGAAACTCAATGTATGCCTTATTTCAGTGACTTAAGTTTTTTGTTTTTTCAGTAACCACGCATAAACATTATTCCTTCAAAAACACAAACATGTACATACATGTTCCTCATATATTATTGTAGCCTAGTTTGTGCTGAATACAGTGTAATGACACTTTTGTCATTTATATGTTTATGAACAACTGAAAAAAGCACAAATGTCAGGGCATGTCAAAACTTCTCCAGGCCCCAAATCAGCCTCAGACTCCAGAGGGTTAAGAAAGACAATTTACAAATATCACTAAAAATATCATGATATCATGGATCATGTCAGTTATTATTGCTCCATCTGCCATTTTTCGCTGTTGTTCTTGCTTGCTTACCTTGTCTGTGCAGAGATCCAGCCGTTAATACTGCCTTTCCTTGTCTAATGCGTCGAATGGGCTGGCATTATGCAAATATTGGGGTCATACATATTAATGATCCCGACTGTTACATAACAGTCGGTGTTATGTTGAGATCCGAGTGTTTTCCGGAAGTCTTTTAAACAAATGAGATTTACATAAGAAGGAGGAAACAATGGGGTTTGAAACTCAATGTATGTCTTTTCCATGTACTGAACTCTTGTTATTCAACTATGCCGAGGTAAATTCAAATTCTGATTCGAGGGCACCTTTAAAAAAGAAAAACTGAAATATTCAGACCCTTTGCTGTGACACTCATATATTTAACTCAGGTGCTGTCCATTTCTTCTGATCATCCTTGAGATGGTTCTACACCTTCATTTGAGTCCAGCTGTATTTGATTATACTGATTGGACTTGATTAGGAAAGCCACACACCTGTCTATATAAGACCTTACAGCTCACAGTGCATGTCAGAGCAAATGAGAATCATGAGGTCAAAGGAACTGCCTGAAGAGTTCAGAGACAGAATTGTGGCAAGGCACAGATCTGGCCAAGGTTACAAAAAAAAATTCTGCGGCACTTACCGTGCATTCACACCGCCGCCGGCGAGAGCGTCAACAGTTGCCTTGGCCGCCCTGCCAACAACGCTGTACTGTTCGTTCAAACCGCCGCCGACGGGAGGGTCAAAGTAAATGACAACCAAACGGAAGCCTCTCAAGCGAGGACCTCTACATTCCAATTGGTTGCCGCCAAACCGCGTCATAGCTCATTACCATAAAGTTAACCTGATTTCAACTCTCCTCGACGCTCTCACCGTCCAAGATGCGCCGCGCCGCTCTCGCCGGAGCTCGCCGCCGGCTCTCATTGAAAATGAATGACTAGCGTCACTTTGACGCTCTCGCCGCCGGCGGTGTGAACACACAGTTAAGGTTCCTAAGAACACAGTGGCCTCCATAATCCTTAAATGGAAGACGTTTGGGACGACCAGAACCCTTCCTAGAGCTGGCCGTCCGGCCAAACTGAGCTATCGGGGGAGAAGAGCCTTGGTGAGAGAGGTAAAGAGGAACCCAAAGATCACTGTGGCTGAGCTCCAGAGATGCAGTCAGGAGATGGGAGAAAGTTGTAGAAAGTCAACCATCACTGCAGCCCTCCACCAGTCAGGGTTTTATGGCAGCATCATGCTGTGGGTGTTTTTCAGCTGCAGGGACAGGACGACTGGTTGCAATCGAGGGAAAGATGAATGCGGCCAAGTACAGGGATATCCTGGATGAAAACCTTCTCCAGAGTGCTCAGGACCTCAGAATGGGCCGAAGGTTTACCTTCCAACAAGACAATGACCCTAAGCACACAGCTAAAATAATGAAGGAGTGGCTTCACAACAACTCTGTGACTGTTCTTGAATGGCCCAGCCAGAGCCCTGACTTAAACCCAATTGAGCATCTCTGGAGAGACCTAAAAATGGCTGTCCACCAACGTTTACCATCCAACCTGACAGAACTGGAGAGGATCTGCAAGGAGGAATGGCAGAGGATCCCCAAATCCAGGTGTGAAAAACTTGTTGCATCTTTCCCAAAAAGACTCATGGCTGTATTAGATCAAAAGGGTGCTTCTACTAAATACTGAGCAAAGGGTCTGGATACTTAGGACCATGTGATATTTCAGTTTTTCTTTTTTAATAAATCTGCAAAAATGTCAACAATTCTGTGTTTTTCTGTCAATATGAGGTGCTGTGTGTACATTAATGAGGAAAAAAAATGAACTTAAATGATTTTAGCAAATGGCTGCAATATAACAAAGAGTGAAAAATTTAAGGAGGTCTGAATACTTTGTGTATCCACTATATATAACCACTTTCAATATCTGACAGCAATTATGAAACTGCTATTTAATTGATAATACCAACAATATGACTAATGTTTTCTTTTACAAAGTTTATTGGTCTCACATGTTTGAAATTTATAATCACAGTGCAAAAGAGTTTTCCATTGTGCAATATATACAAAAAATATCTGGATATAAATCCCCTGTAAAAAAAAAAAAAAACAACCTTTACATTTATATACACAGCATTGCACATCTGGAGAGCACCAAACTTCAATATAAACTATTTGGGTTATAAATCTCGAAAAATCCCCAAAGAGTCCTGGGGCCTCAATCACTCAGTCTGTCATCTTGTGACAAGCCAAAACATGCCGGTTAGTGAGATAAGAAGTCCTGAAAGAGTGTTTTTACATCCACCGGAGTCATGAAGATGCAGTGGACAGTTAGTGTAGGGCTCCAGGCATGCTGCATAAGCCATGACGTGGGCCACGTAATTCTGTTCCTTGACTCCATGAAAGAGGTGAGCCATTGGGCCTTTGGCGTAGATAGCCACATCTTCCCCTCCATGTGTCTCTGATTCTAAAGGAACTGCAGCTTGTTGCATGTACTCTTCATCAACTACAAACAGAATAAAATACTGTATGATAGTAGCATATATATACAGTATACAATACTGTGCAAAAGTCTTAGGCCACCACCAGCTTGTGTTGTTTTAGCAGTTTTAATGACCATCCATATTTATTTTTTGGTCTTTATTACAATACAAATAGAAAATAGAGGACAAAATGGATTCTTTAAGCAAAAATCAGTATTTAGTGTGACCTCTTGGACTTCTTCCAGTTTCTCAAAGAAGAAAACATGATGACTGCAAGGGTTTTTAGTGAGCAATCAGCTTGGTGAAATTAAAAGTACATCTTTGTGTCTGTGACCAGTGTGTACAAACTTGATGACTGCTGAAAATATGTTGACTATTAAAAAGAAAAGCTGAACATTAGTTCAAAAAAAAAAAAAAAAATGTTTAAATTGTTACTGCCTTTAGTTATACGATGACTTCATTGCAAATTCAGACTATTTTTCTCAGAATTGTGAGTTTATAGGTGCATTCATGACATGTACCATAATTATGAGATTCCGACTTGTAAAAAGCGTTCACATCCTCGTAAAACTTGTAATTACAACTTGTAAACTGGGAATTTCCCAGACTGCCCTCCAAAAAAAAACAAACAAACAAAAAAACAACCCTATAGGTCGTTTTTCAAGCACCTTATAACGACCTATATTTACGTTTTAAAGTCATGCGCCCTCTAGCTGGCGAAAAAATAATGACAGTGTCATGTTACATCTGTCGTCATAAAATGATGTATGACTGTCGTTACCAATCAAAATGTGTGTTCATTTAAATGCAATGTGTGGACTTTTTACACCATTTCTCCTATTTCTATTTAGCAATTTCTATTTTTTTTAAATTAACGACTACACCCACCCCACCCCTTAAACCTACTCTTAGTGATTTATAGTGCATATACACTTTATGAGCACATGCGTTCCCTGGGATCAAACCCACGATCCCATGATTGCATACTGTTATATATTGCAATGCTCTGCCAAGTGAGCTATGCGAAACCTGAAATATGACGTAGATAAAAGGGAACAATGCATTAAAATGAAAGTGTCCTGTTGTCGATAGGGGCGCAACTTTAGCAAACACTCCTATGGGTTGTATTTCAGGTAAGTGATAAATGACCTATTTAGGCGTATTGGTTGGAGAACATGTTGGAATTTCCTGAGAGCTCCCGCTTGTACTACCTGACTACCAAATGACTGCTGCAGATTCATTTTGCTATTGATAGTGTTGCCATAGAAATGCATAATTCCAAGTCTGAGGACATGAACAGCTTAGAGTAGAACGTCATGGTAATTACGACATGGTATTAACACAGCATATATCTCAAAATTCTGACATAATATTATACAAATTCTGATATAAGCTCACAATTGCAAGTTATATAGATATAAACGTGCAATTCTGAAGAAAAAGAATTGAGATAAAATGAGATAAAAAGTTGCAATTGCATTTTTCCACTATAAAGAACCTTTTGTGGGATGGAAAGTTTCCATAGATATTAAAGGTGCCGTAGAACGTCTTTTTAAAAGATGTAATATAAGTCTAAGGTGTCCCCTGAATGTGTCTGTGAAGTTTCAGCTCAAAATACCCCATAGATTTTTTTTTATTAATTTTTTTAACTGCCTATTTTAGGGCATCAATAAATATGAGCCGATTTAGGCTGCGGCCTCTATAAATGCTCACGCTCCCCGCCCACGGAGCTCGCGCTTGCCTTAAACAGTGCATAAACAAAGTTCACACAGCTAATATAACCCTCAAAATGGATCTTTACAAAGTGTTCGTCATGCAACATGTCTAATCGCGTAAGTATGGTATTTATTTGGATGTGTACATTTGATTCTGAATGAGTTTGATGGTGCTCCGTGGCTAAAGCTAACATTACACACTGTTGGAGAGATTTATAAAGAATGAAGTTGTGTTTATGCATTATACAGACTGCAAGTGTTTAAAAAATGAAAATAACGACAGTCTTGTCTCCGTGAATACAGTAAGAAACAATGGTAACTTTAACCACATTTAACAGTACATTAGCAACATGTTAACGAAATATTTAGAAAGACAATTTACAAATATCACTAAAAATATCATGATATCATGGATCATGTCAGTTATTATCGCTCCATCTGCCATTTTTCGCTGTTGTCCTTGCTTGCTTACCTAGTCTGATGATTCAGCTGTGCACATCCAGACGTCCTGCCCTTGTCTAATGCTTGAACATGGGCTGGCATATGCAAATATTGGGGTCATACATATTAATGATCCTGACTGTTACGTAACAGTCGGTGTTATGTTGAGATTCGCCTGTTCGTCGGAGGTCTTTTAAACAAATGAGATTTACATAAGAAGGAGGAAACAACGGTGTTTGAGACTCACTGTATGTCATTTCCATGTACTGAACTCTTGTTATTTAACTATGCCAAGATAAATTCAATTTTTCATTCTAGGGCACCTTTAAAGCTTCATGGAACCAAAGATGCCAATAGACAACCTTTATTTTAAGAGTGTATACAGGTACTAAAATAAGTGCACACTTACAATAATCCACTGCTGAAATGTTTCCTCTTGTTCCATTCACATGAAAGTATCCTGGTCCATTAGCATACAAGATACTAGTGAATGGAAGACTATCCTCAGCCTTCTTGGGTGCCAGACCTGAAAGACAAATAACATATATACATATATATATATATATATATATATATATATAGAGAGAGAGAGAGAGAGAGAGAGAGAGAGAGTTTATTGTAGCATAGCAGTGAAAAAGCACAATGGGTTTAACTGAATCCTGAACTTTCCCTGAACCTGAAACTTGTGTGTCATAACCCTCTTCTGATCTTCAGCCATTTTTGGTACGAAACTTGGTAAAAGGTTTGGCACTTGCTATGTTAAAAAAAAAATAAAAAAAATCATGGACATGATTCGAAAAGGTTAAATGGTCCTGAAAAAAATAGTCACTTGTCCTCCTCATGGTCAAAAATGACCGCATTGGAAATGAATGAGAGATTAATTTCATCTCGTGGAAACGTTTGGTATTGCTCCCAAACAAAATCTTACTAAAAGCTTTTTTTTTTTTTTGAGATATCAAACTCAAATTTGGAACACAACTTTGAGATTTATGTATTAGATTTTCTCGCAATTTTGCAAAATGTTTTGGAAAATATATAGGCCTATTTCATATAAAAATTTAAATTAGTATTCTTGTGCATTTTTCATAATAAACTAAAAGTTCTATAACTTTTTTAAGATAACTTTTTATTTTATTTTATTATTATTATTATTATTTTTTTTTTTTTTTACTTTTTTTCACTTTAGCGATAATCTGCCAAGTGCCTTTTGTAAAAAGAGATCAAACTGAAGTCTGTGCTCCAAATAATTCAAGATTTATGACCGTTTAAGTTAGAAATTTCATTTTCAGGACTATGCTCAAAAAAAGTGAATAAAGCATTATAACTGCTACATAAATATAATTTAGTACCATAAAATCCCCTAAAAATACAAAATATTAAATAAAAAATATTATCAAACTAATACATAGTACATTCATTTCGTTGAAATATATAAAAATATGTAATTTTTGGCCACCACACAAGGAGCACCAGAAGATTATTTGTAACTACATATTTATAATGATAAAGTTGCAATTTTGTACATTTAAAAATACTAACATTAAAATGTAATAATGAATAACATACTACAGTTAAAATTATAATAACGACCTTTAGATGTGCTTTAGTATATTAATCAACAAATCAAAATAATTGTACTTCTTTAAAGCACGACAAAGTCACTTATAAATGCACTTAAGTGGCCTTTTATTTCAGTGCTATTTTATCAACAAATAGTTTTTTAAAATATATTTTTAAGAGTTGAAGTGCACCACAAGTGCACATGCTCGCTTCTTTTTTTTTTTTTTTTCAAAGGTAGCATCCAGTTTGTCACCTAAAAATGGATATTTAACTTCTTAACTTAGTGGCTATTTAGTTTTTAAATTACTTTTCGCATATTGTTCTAGATCTAGATAATCAAAAGAGCTTAACCAGTTAATGCTATGCTAAGCTAGTAAGTTATCTTTGGTTCCAAAGAAAGTGAAATATAGGAGGATCTATAGAATACTTTTGACATAATCAATAGGTCATTTTATTATGCCTTTCTTAACCCATTTTAGCCCACCGGCAACTATAGTTGCTGCGGTGTATGGTTGTCATTTTCCTTTTGTAAGTATTTTTTTAGATGTTTTCCATGTTTTATGTCTCAATGACATGCAAGAAAACAACCAAATAAAGGATTTCAAGAACAAAAAAAAAAGGTATCCACTTCCTTCCTGTGACATGAGGCTGTAAACTTCCTACCCCTACTTACAGGAAGCATATAGAAGGCAAACCCTCCCGAAGAAAAGTAATTTTCATGTTAATATTAAGATTTTTTTGTTGACATATATATATATATATATATATATCTACATAATCATGAGGGTCTCTAGAATCATCCAAACAAAACAAGTCTTACAAGAGATCTATAGTTTTTTGTATACTTAGTCAAAAGTCCAAGCGGCAACTATAGTTGCCGGTGGGCAAATGACTAAGTACATAATGGGGAAATGGGGTATACTGTGTTTAATGGGTTAATAAATCAAAGTTATTGGTCTTGTTTAGTGCATTTTGCTTTCATAATATTTTATATTGATATATTGTTATTTGTTTATTTATTTTTTAATTTATTTATTTTTTGTTTGTTATTTGTGACCCTGGACTGCAAAACCAGTCATAAGGGTCAATTTTTTTTTTTTAAATTGTGATTTATACATAATCTGAAAGGTGAATATATATATATATAAGCTTTCCTTTGATGAATGGTTTGTTAGGATAGGACATTTGGCCGAGATACACCTATTTGAAAATCTGGAATCTGAAGGTGCAAAAAAATCAAAATATTGAGAAAATCGCCTTTAAAGTTTTTGACCCATACATTGTATTGTTGGCTATAGCTACAAATATACCCGTGCGACTTCTGACTGGTTTTGTGGTCCAGGATCACATATAGGAGTAATTTTTTCTAATGAACAATGTCATTTAACTTTTTTGATTCACAATGCTCTGTTGGAGCAGTTTAATGGCTGCACTTTGTTCTGCACTATGTTCCACCACTTTAAGACTAATAGATTTGTTGTTTGTTTTGTTTTCATATTCAAGAAATTATAAGCTTGATGCAGCTTTTTTGTGTTCGTATCGAATGTTCTTCGACTTTGATTGATCTGCTGATCTGTTGAAACCAGTTATTTTGAACTAGATGCCAAATTTTCTCCTCCTATTCAAATTTTACATTGAAGGGGTGCATACAACATATTTGCCCACCGGCAACTATAGTTGCCACAAATACGTTTTTTAAGAAAAAAACAAAAAACAAAAACAAAAACCTGAGGAAAATAAATGCAGAACATGTTCACATAGGACACTATTAACAGGACTATATGCATGAAATCAATCAGAAAAATTTGGGCACAAATGGGTTAACATTGTCATTATTTGAATACAAAGACAGGAATTAAGGATGTACCAAAAATAGGGTTTCCTCGGGGGGTGTTTCCACCAAATGTGAAGACATGGGAATGATCTGCAGTGACAACAGTGAGAGTGTCCGATTCACTAGTCAGCTCAGACGCTTTCTGAATTGCCCGGTCAAACATGATGGTTTCAGTCAGAGCAAGCTTGGCAACTCCATCATGGTGTCCATGGTCTATTCTACCTCGTACAACACAAACAGAGATAAGTTTCATTGTTAGCAGAACATCTTGATAAAACAGTTACACCACAGCAAATGATAAATACTCATCTTCCACAAAGAGGAAAAACCCTTTAGGATTCTTGCTGAGGATCTGAATGGCTTTCTCTGTCATGTCCACAATAGAGGGGTCACGGGTACGATTCCTAAACACTTCAAATCTCATATCTTTGGGTTCAAACAGACCTGAATGAGAAATATGAATGAGAATATCATAGTGGCAGACAAATACTTGAAGTCAGTGGCAGACTGACAATGCAGAATCCTTGTAAACTGGCATTACCCATCAGGCAGTCTGTTGTTTTAACATTCACTGCATTGAGCTGCTCTTTGTTCCAAACATACTGGGCATTCCTTCCCTAATAAACAAAACAGATTGTAACAGTGGTTTACAATCACAATTTGCGCTGTGATAAACGGATTTCTTGGTGATACCTTACAAGCCTTTAGCCAAACGTCAATGAGGTTCTTTTTGTCTTTGCGATCCCCTTTGCGAGAGGATGAAGAGGGGTATTCTGGATCAGGCGTACCCTTGGGTGTCATGTACATACGGCCACCGCCAAGAATTACCTACAATGGAGACACATATTTGACTTTTACGAACCCCTTGTCTCAAAAAAGTTAACAATTAGTTATTTAACATATGCATTTGGTATTTAAATGATGCCAATGTGTATTTAAGTCACTGCATTGTTGAAAAAGATACTTTGAACCTTTAGCTTGCCAAGCTACAAGCTAATAATAATTTTGTAGAAGTTGTTAAACGGTATGCTACAAGCTAAAAACAAAAAGTAGCTAACTACACTTTACAGTTACTTTACAGAGTATTCTGTTTTTATCAATATATAAATATCTAGGGATGTGCCGAAAGCCGAATTCCAAATTCGTAAATGCATGGAAAATGAATAACGCATTCTGCAGAGCCCCTAAAGCAGGGGTGTCCAAAGTCGGTCCTGGAGGGCCACTGTCCTGCAGAGTTTAGCTCCAACTTGCCTCAACACACCTGCCTGGAAGTTTCTAGTATGCTTAGTAAGACCTTGATTGGCTGGTTCAGGTGTGTTTAATTGGGGTTGGAGCTAAACTCTGCAGGACAGTGGCCCTCCAGGAGCAGGATTGGACACCCTTGCCCTAAAGGGACATGGTTAGGCTTGCTGCAGTTGTCGGTTACATTACAGTACATCAGTTTTCACTTAGCACATGCAGGTAGTAATGAGAGATGACTGACAGGACGATGTTCTTTTCTTGTAAAATGTGTGTACCGCCGCTCCCTATACACAGAGTATGCATGATCGCAAAATCGAAAGTTAAAGTAAAAAGCATTCAAAGATGATTTCAGAACCCCGCATATTGAAAGCAGCTCCCTAATATTTTCCCAACTAATTGCGAGAGAACACAAAAGCATTTAAATATATTTCATCTCATGTATTTTTTTTCTGTCCCTTTAGGGGCTCCATAGAATCTGTTATCTTTTTTCCAAATTTGGGATTCGGCTTCGGCACTATAAATATCTCAAATAGGGTGACAGTGATATTGAAATGTAATATCGAATAACACACTACAGTTAAATTATAATCAAGCAATTGTGCTTTAGTATGTTTAGTATGTTAAAGCACCATGTGCTTTAGTATGTTAGTCAACAGATCAAAATAAATGTACTTCTTTAAAGCACAGCAAAAGATTATTAAAACACAACTTAAAACTTTTAATTTGACATTATTACAAAGTGCACTTTTTAAAACTTAAAGGGGTCATGCCATGAGAAATCAAATTTGTCTTGCTCTTTTGACGTATAAAAGTTAAAAAATACTTTTGCATATGCCTGCCTTGAGAGCAAGACATCAACGAATAGTTTTTCATCATTCTACACTTGAAGGATGAGCCCCACCCACTGGCATTCAGTTGCTTAACGGCTGACATTTACCAAACTGGATGTGAGCATCGCATCAAAAGCAAATAGAAGCCATTATAATCACCGACTATGTCTATACAGTATACAGATGCCCATTCAGTTTTTGATGTACTCCTTGCGCTTGAGGCCAGATTTACACTAGGGACTATTTGTTTTAAAACAGCGTTTTAAAATGAAAACGATCGTTGTATACACTGCGCATGCATGTACAAGTGTAAACAGTTGCCTCTTGCGCATGTAGGTAGCTGCAGTTTTAAAAAAAATGCAGAGTTTAACTGCACAATGGCTGCTAAAAATTACAACAAAGCCAGCAAAGATTGCAGTTCAGTCTCCATGTTATTGTTCACACAGTCGTCAAGGATATGCAGAGCGAACATGGGCAGCCATGCCATCCTTTTTAAAAGTCTCCATTTTAGTCCGCTTGTACTGAAACGCAACCCTGGTGTTATAACAAAATAAAACAAGGTCAGCAGCATTTTTGATAGTCCGTTTTTGAGGTTCGAAAACGCTGGTGTAGTGTAAATGACAGGCGTAACCATAGCAAAACTTAGGCGTTTTAAAATGAAAATGCACTAGTGTAAATGGGGCCTGAGTCTGTCGTCAACAGGACAAATGGAAATGTTAAAGAACTTTCGCTTTGACACATCCAGTTTAAGCAGCTCATTTACATCTCTGTACAGACTTCAGAAAGAAACCAATGTCGGAAACAAGTGGATTGTTTATTTTAAATGGCATCCAGGATTGTGTCTGAGGATTATATGTTTGTTCGGAGCATTTTGTTTTGTCAGCAAGGCACAGTGTAATGGAGAGTTCACAAAGAAACTTTTGTTGAAAGATGAAGCAGCTAACTGTACTGGATCTAACAGCAGCTGCATCACAAACTGTAAGTAAATGATTTCATAATGCTTTGTCTGTAAATGACGGTTTTATATGGATTACTTTCTCACATGCAATTGCGAGTAGGCATTGATACTTTTTCCTATGCAGTGACGTTAATCAACACTACAAGTGCACATTCAATACAATTAAGCGCACTTCATTTTCATAAGGGTAGCATCTAGTTTGTCACCTAAAATGGAAATTTGATCAGTCTGATTAAGTTAAAGTAGAGATGTTAAAAATGGTGGCTGTTCGATAGACAGCATTAAACTTGAACAGGTAAATGTTCACTAAATACAAGAAAAAAACTCATTATTTAAAATACAGAATTTTAAATATAGTAGGGTCTCGAAATGGTGGATCATTTTTGTGAGTCTGTTCATTTACATGAACCAACACTAAAACAATGAAACAATTCACTATAACAAATCAATTAAAAAACAATTATTTATGAACTTATGGCATCAGACATTGGGGTAGTGCTTACATCAATATCAGTGTTGGTCACCAGCTGTGTGGCGATGTCTGTGCAGCCCTGTCGGAGGGCGGCGGAGGGCACGTCTGCATCACTGTACCAGCTGCGGCTGACAGAGTGGGCGTAGGCAGCAGCAGGTGAAGCGTGCTGAACTCTGGTGGTGGTCACAATGCCGACAGACTTTCCTTGATATACAAATGAACCACACATAATCACATACTGCATGAGTAAGGCAATCTTATAACACACTGTGACAAAATAAACCCAAAGGAAATACTTATTCTAAAAATCGATTGAAAGATTTTTATCTAATTTAAATGTACTATTTCATATTTTGCACATGCTAAATATGTTTTATTTTGCTTATGTTGACTATTAGATTTTGCAACATACCAACATTAGAACCAAATGTGTAGAGAATCATACAACTACAATAAGTTTAGTATCCAACCTTACCCGTATGTAGGCCTACTAAATAGCAAATCTTAACTGCTTGATTGTTTATATTGTCACAAAATGTAAACCACAGTAGATCCAACTTTTAATATATCACTGTACGATATAATAATATATAGTATATCCAACTGTATCCACATACATACAATATGCTCACTTAAAGCGATATACTATCTCAATTGCTTGATTGTTTATATCGTTACAAAATGTGAACTGTATTATTGCACAGCTCTCTATATAAAGTTGGATATTTAAGTACATCCAACTTTATTTGCATACATAGCCTACTATGCAGTGCACTCACATAAAGCTATATATACTATATAGAAAATCTTGACTGCATGATTGTTTATATAGTTGCAAAATGTAACTTCATTATCACACAGCTCTATAAAGTTATATACTGTCTATATATAGTATATCCAACTTTATCCATATACATACAGTAAACTAGTGTAGGGCGATATGTACTATATAGCAAATCTGCTATATATACAAAATAAAAAAAAAACTGCTTGATTGTTTATATTGTCACAAAATGTAAACTATATTATCACCCAGCTCTAATATGCTAATTGCAACTATAAGGCATGAAGATATTAAGATATTATAACCATTAACATCATGCTTTTCTGTAAAGCTGCTTTGAATCACTGTGTATTATAAAAAGTGCTATACAAATAAATTTTACTTAGCGTGACATTTTTTTCTGGAGAACACAAAAGGAGAACTTTTCAAGAACTCTTTATATTTATAAATGAAAGGAAATGAGGACTGGAGTTGTCAAGCTCATAACAAAAAACAAAACAAAACCAGTCCACATGACATATGTTCACTATATAATTTTAAGAACAACAACAACAACAACAACAACAACAACAGAAAAACATTGTGATAGTGAGTCTAAATAGAAAATACCTTGTGTTTTGGCACGATGTAACACTGAGAAAACCTCATTGCCAAAAGTTGTGTTGCACTCATAGGCCACGGCTTTGGCACTCAAACCCACTGTCTTGGCATTAGCCTTCACACCACAGTGGTATGCAGTAGCTGTGCTGGCACTGTCTGCCACTTGCTTGTCAACACTATAAGTCTGTTTGTAAACACATCATATTATCAAGTCATCAACTTAAACTAATGATAGTGTTAAAAACAGGCTGCTGTTAATAACTAGATAATTTCCTTAGTCCAAAATTTGATAAATATTCATATACAGTAGTCATTATAACTATGCCATACAAAAAAAAAAAAAAAAAAAAAATATATATATATATATATATATATATATATATATAGGCTACAGTGGCGTAACTTTGCTTTAAAATGTGGGTGGGACAGGAATGTGTATGGGGGGGGGGGGGTTGTATTATTACAATAATAATAATAATAATAATATGATATTAAAATTAATATGATAGTTTCTTCCTTACATCTACTATAGTACAATATATCGTTAGTCTCGATAGTTAATAAATACGAGGATCCGCTCTCAGTAATCGAATGTCCTGATGGACGAATGGCAGTATTTTCGTTTAGCGTGCAAGAGGTTCTGGGTTCTAATCCAACCATGAATGATTTTTTTTTTCTCTCATTAAAACCAAAGATGTTCATCAGTGATTGTATATCAAGAGCAAGGACACGTTTATGTGTATTTTGTTTTGTGATTTCGACGTAACGAATAAAGAGTCTCTGCAACTCTCTATTCATAGATTGAAGCGCTCGTCCGTGTGAAGACTGCGCAATGTGAACGAGCGCCAAGAGAACGAGAGAACACTGTTGCGCCTCGGATAACAGCGACAACGAGCACTCAACGTGATTTTAAAAACAACACATCCCAGCGCCACATCGCCTATTATTAACACAAACTGATAATCAACTAGAGGTGTTTATTTTGTATTAGATATCCGCGAGATGCCGCGAGATGTTTCAAAAAGTGGTGGGGACAATATCGACCCTTTCAAAAAGTGGTGGGGACATGTCCCACCCGTCCCACCCGCAAATTACGCCTATGTATATATATGTATATATAAGCAAAAAGGTACGAGAGGCTGTGCTGTATGGTTTCCGCTTCGGGCCGTGCCTAACAATGCCCTTCAGCCGTGACTTATTCATGATACAGCACAGCCTCTCGTACCTTACAATACAAATATCAATACAAATATTACAAATATTAAAGCCAAAAATATATATCAATGCAACTTAATATATATCAATGCAACTTTCATGAAGTAAACTTTCACTAAAAGCTTTCCTTCCGCCAGAAAAAAATAGTCCCTGACTGTGAACAACAACAGAAGTTACATTATTACACCATTAGATGGCAGAAAAGACTGTCTTTATGAGTGTGTCAGTCAGTAGCGAAGATTTTTACTTTGAATAGACTTGAAGAATAGAATAGAATAGAACTGTTGTGAACACGGAACAAGACGCAACTGACAAATGCTTTGCCTAGCACTGTCAGTCACAGGAAAACTCCTTAACTGTTAAAAGGACAGGATCTAGGATAAAATTTAAACAGATTTTTTATTATGAACATAGTTTTATCGTGAATAAAACACAGCTATTGACCAATCAGAATCAAGGACAGGAACTAACCGTTTTATAAATATATATACTCCACATCTACAGTATCAATATTCGCTCTCCCTTATGTATGTTTTTCGGGGGCACAGGTTGCAGTAGTATCTAAACTCCTCAGGAATTTTTTTTCTTTGTTTGCTATTAAAGCAAAGTTGTTGTTTTTTTCCGATAACTTCCCTTAACTTCCCCTTTATCAGTAATTATTGCGGAGCCATCAGAAAAACAGTTAGCCAATTATATATCAATTATAATGTAATATGTATATTTTCCACAAGTACTGTTTTTTTTTTTTTAAATGTACTTTTAAGATTTGAAGTACACTACAAGGGCACATTCAGTACATTTAAGCGCACTTCTTTTACAGGATCATAGTGATTTCAATGTAATTAAAGTTACATTTTGATAAAGAAGACATTTTTATTTGGAATAATGTGCACTGATGTGTAGTAAGAATGCAAATAGGTTTTTGTGTTGTCTTTAAAGACACTGTTCTGCTTTTCAAGAGTTTACACCCAGAATCTCAATATGGAACACGAGAAATGCAATCTCAGGACAAGCATGCAGCAAACTTTTTCATACACTGCATAACCAAAACATGCCTTTATCCTTGCATAACGAGACTGTTATTAATTATATCTTAGCATAGAGATAAAACCAGGTGGGAAATGGGAAGCTTCAGACCTTTGACAGGGCGAGATATGGAAATGTATCCATAGCCAAAACAGTCTCCTCCCCCGATTGCCCTTCCATCTGACCTCGCAGTATACGGGCAGCTGAAACTGTAGACACACCCATCCCTGAAAGATGAACAGATAAAAGTTACTGTCATAAATAATATCACAACTTAACCCTGAGCCCAAAACCGTTCATAAACTCTACAGTAAAATATGGGGTAAGAAGTAACAGGTATGTGCGTAAGGGGTGATATACAGATAACCAATCATTATTGTAAAATAAACCCCAACAGATGGATTAGGAACATCTGACTGTGCATTATCCCACTTATTACACAGCTACTTATGAAATAAAACATAAAAATACTTAAAATATTTAGTTTTATTACTGTACTTGAGAAGAATGAGATCTTGGAGTGATACAGAGGAATTTAGAATCAAGTATTCCAGAGAGCAGTGTAAAAATTGTTATACAGATAAAAGCAACAAAATTTAGTTATAAACCCTTGCAAAAAGAAGTGTGCTTAATTGTATTGAATGTGCACTTGTAGTGTACTTCCAATCTTAGAAGCAGTGTTGGGGGTAACTCATTACAAGTAATGTGAGTTATGTAATCAGATTACTTTTTTCAAGTAAAGTAATACATAATTTTTAAATTTACATAATATTGAGTTATTTTTGTAAAGTAAGTTAGTTTGTTTTCCCATGTACTGACTGACAGCTTTCCTGTCCTCATGTGGAGAGAAATTATTATTTATATAGTGATTAATTGCAGAGGCATTGTGCGCTGTGTGAACGTGATAGTTATTGTCTAGACTAAATGTGAGCATGCATTCACTCATCACAAAATTCAGTATTCCAATTCAGAATATACTGAATTCAGATTCAGTATATAAATGTATAAAAACAGTGAAATTCAAACTCATAATATTACCCAAACCTGCAATGATTAAATATGTTAACATTAATATACTTAATGTATTTAATCTCACTTTATTAACCAATGTCTTTGCTGCTGACTTTCGATGATCCAATTTAACCATACTAATAAGACAAATGACTTCAAAAACATCACAATTTGTTTGAGCTGCACCCTCTACTATACAAGCGTGAATTTGCATTTCCTTTAGCCGGAGGCTTAGTCATTTCACTTTTGGTTTTACTTTAAAGTTACTTTTTTTAGGTAGCAACTCAATATTGTAACATATTATATTTAAAAGTAACTTTCCCCAACAGTGCTTAGAAGTATATTTAAAATAAATAAATAAATACTTTCATGAATGTTTCTTAACACACTTAAGTAGTCTACATTTTAAATCATTGTTTTAATAATCTTTTGTTGTGTTTTAAAGAAGTACACTTATTTTGATGTGAAAGCATATTAAAGCACATGTAAAGTACATGAACTGTATTGTCTTATTCAGTATCACATATAAAGCTTATATATTTAAAATGTACTTAATCACAACTTCCTCATTACAAATGTGAAATTACAAATATATTTAAATACATGAAATACAAGTTTGAAAAGACAGTATATTTCATTTTGCCCTAAATGCTTGTCAGTACTATATTTCAAAGTAATTATGAAATTACATATAAATTTGTACTTAAGTTCTGCTTTAAGTGGGTCAAAAAGCACCCTTAATGGGTTAGTTCACCCAAAAATGTAAAAATGTAATTTCTGTCATTAATTACTCACCCTCAAGGTCACACCCATAAGACCTTCATTCATCTTCGGAACACAAATTAAGATATTTTTGATGAAATCCGAGGGTATCTGATCCACACATAGGCAGCAACGTCATTGCATTTGATGTCCAGAAAGGTAGTAAAAACATTGTTAAAATAGTCCACGTGACTACAGTGGTTCAACCTAAATATTATGAAGCGACGAGAATACATTTTTGCGCAAAAACAAAACAAAAAATAACTTTATTTAACAATTTAACGTTGACAATGACGTTGCTGCCTATGTGTGGTTCAGATACCCTCAGATTTCCTCAAAAATATCTTAATTTGTGTTCCGAAGATGAGCGAAGATCTTAGGGGTTTGGAACGACATGAGGGCGAGTAATTAATAACAGAAATTAAATTTTTTGGGTGAACTAACCCTTTAAGTGAATTAATTATATTTAATAAAAAGTGTTGAGTTAAGTTGGATTAATAACTCACCATCACCAAGGAAGAGGATGATGTTTTTTGCGCGGTGCGCTCGTAGTGGCAGTGTAAGGGCAGCCTGCAATGTCCTCCTGGCCTGATCGTTCCAATACGCAGGTTCTTTCTCCCATTCATCTACATACCAGAACAAACACGACACTTTAAACAACTTCTCCTTCTTGGAAATAACGTTGGTCTGAGGCTGTAACTCTTCTGAAGAGGCTCCACCACAAACCTGCCCTGACAAGACCTGAACACCCCTTGCTAACGGGAAAGCAGCCACAGTGAGACTTTTCAACAAAGTGGTATAAATCTACACTCAACTTCTCAAAGAACCTCCAAACACCAGCTCTTGATGATCCAGATTCAACCTACACACTTACATGCGAAACACCCACGAGTCCAACAGAGGACATTACCTGTCTACCCACCAAGCGCTAATTTTAGAAATACGGACAATAAGAGCGCTGTGTCCTTACCCACGGGCTCTACACTGCAGCTGGTGCTCAGGAGGAGGTGGGCCAAAAGGAGCAGCACGCCGGGGGCCCGGCAATAAACCAAACACATCCCGAGCCACAGAGAAAAGGAGCGACTTCACTACACCTCGACGCTGGAAAGGAGTGTCTCCACAAAACCACCAGCCCCTGCTTTTTAAACTCAGGGTGTGTTGCAAGCCTGGGCCCCAGACAGCTCATAGGCTCGTGTTGACGATGGGGGACCACACAGGGCCAGGAAGCCCCTTGACTTTTTTTTCCCATTTTTTTTTTTTTTTGTTTTTAGAAAACTGTTCTTCCTTGTTTCTTTTCTTCCTTTCTTTCCCCAGCTCTCCTGAGATTTGCTCTTGGAAACCGAATGGCCCCTTTGATGTTGCAAATTGCATTAATGTGTGTTTTTCATTCAATGGTTAATCGGCAGGAGAAAAAGCAGCATTCATGTTGGCACTCAAGCCATATTGCTTTTTTGTTATTATTATGACTTGGAAAATGAATCTAGAGTGTGTGAAATGTCAAGCACGCCAATTCTTGTAAGGTTTCATACTACGACGTAGGCTACTAATGTAACATTGACCCTTGATTGTCAAAACTGTGTTAACCTTAGTGAACTTAAAGAGAGTACACTTCCATGATTGTTTTAATCATTGTTTTAATCTTTTGTTGTGCTTTAAAGTATACTTATTTTGATGCGCTGACTAACATACTAAATCACATGTAAGATACTTGATTATAATTTTAATGTAGTGATTTACATTTAAATTTGATATATTTTAAATGCACTAAATTGGAGCTTCATTACAAATGTGTAATAAATATATTTAAATACAGTTTAATTTACATTAGAGTAGATTTTGTTGAGCATTTGGTAGTACACTTTAACCATATTTCAACTACGATGAATATTTTACGTATATTTTACATATAGTGAAGTCCTACTTAAATGGATCAAATCATTCTAAAGTTCAGCTAATTGTATTTAATATAAATGTAAACTATAATACATTTTCATTTATTTGTAAATAACATGCATTTAAGTGTCTGAAAACATTATATTCAGTTTGCACTTAAGTATATTCTTTTAAAGTATATCATTTTCCTATAAGTACACTTTTTAAAAGTATGCTAAAGTGTACTTCTTTTCCAAAAGGGTATAAAACAGATGGTCACACCTGTTATTATTGACTGCAGCAGTATTTTACATTATTTACATATGAAACATGAAGGGAAAATACAGAGCTCATTCTGTCCCAAACAAGTCAAGACGGGGAAGAACTTGTTATTAAGGGATGTACATACAATCAGTGTTTAGTTGTTTATGGTTTCCGAGCAACGTCCCATATTGGTCTTTATATAGAATTCAAATGATGTGCACTAACAAGGGTGTATTATGGCTATTTTGCGACTTCAAATAGGACTCATCCAAAAAGAGTCAAAGTTATGCTTTTATTATCATCATGTTACTATACTTGATTTATTTAATGTGAAGGTAATTTTAGATCGCAGCCATAAAATTCCAAAAAATTCAGTTAACATTGGAGTCTGGTCATACCCTCTACCCATAATTATTCTTATGAATAAATGTAGCTAATTATTGAACAATGGTGTCTTTTATTTTACTGTTGTCGCTGTTGTTTTATGTAA
Source organism: Ancherythroculter nigrocauda (assembly GCA_036281575.1). Lineage (NCBI taxonomy): Eukaryota > Metazoa > Chordata > Actinopteri > Cypriniformes > Xenocyprididae > Ancherythroculter > Ancherythroculter nigrocauda. The sequence goes on along the minus strand of VTFQ01000002.1, from coordinate 35,596,570 downwards.
ACAATAAACCAATTTAAGTCCATGTGTTACAGTGATTTTACTTTAGTAATTGATGGTTTGCTGACTAACTCTGCACCCTTGGATTGTTTTGTGGGAAATAAACGTAAGCAGCATTTTTCTTCAATGAGGTAGTGGAGAATTAATGTTGTAAAAATAGAGAGAGACAGAGAGAGACAGAGAGAAACAGAGAGGATAGGAAAAAACTGAAGACAACAGTATGAAAGAGTCCAGGAACGTTGACTTTAAATCCAGAAATGCTCTTGCTGCACACTGTTAATGAGGCTTAAAGAGCATCTCATCTGTATCGGATGGACAAGATGTCCAACAGCACTGCGGACTCCACACTCATTTGTGGTAAATCAAGCAGCTAATAAAAGCAGAAATATTAACCATTCTTTCACTGAGGCCTGACATGATGTGACCGCACTGCACGTACCAAAATATGAGCAGAGAAACTTAATACTCGGCTAGCTGAGACACGTCAGGCCATTGTTATGGTAGGCACTGCTTTTAAAGGCTGAACTTGAGATTAAGCTAATAATGAGTTGCGGTAAGACTAAAACCAGCTCCAGCTCTATTTGGAACTATTTTCCACTATCCTTCTAAAATTTTCCCATAGCCTTTACACTGGAAGTGTTGTTATCCAAAAACCTTAACTAAAGAGAGACTACAACTGTTTTGGATACAAAAACTGTGGTAAATGTAGTGTTAGAGATTGCAACAGTTACATTTCGGAAGTAAAAATATTCATGTGTATATATATATATATATATATATATATATATATATATATATATATATATATATATATAATGTGTTAATTCCAGGTAGGTACCAAGGCAACATTTCTTATTTTCATTTAGTTAACTTGCTAGTTCACTAGAAAAATTAATAAAAATGATACTGACATATATATAAAAAACACAACAAAATTACTAAAAGTTTAACAAAACTTTAAATGAAATTATAATATTAAAATCTAGTTTAAAATATTAATAAAAACTATAGTAGTATTTCAATGATACTAAACTGTGGCTGACTCTGATGTGAATGTCAATAAATCTCTTAATATAAGAGACAATTTGTAAAATGTCATGTGGTACAATACCAGTACCTAATGATAATTATTATTTTAGCTATTTTTAAATTATGATTTAGATTAAGAATACACTAATGATGTATTTAATTATGTACTCAAGGTGTATGAAAATATATTATTGTTTCTTTTTTACTTGGTGGTTACACCACATGACATTTTAGTGTCCTTTAATTGAAACTTTTCTCGAAATTGCTATAAAAAAATTCAAACCATATGAACCACATTTGTAAGAACTACACACATGAGTTAAAATAGATTTTTGAAAAAGATTTTTTTGTGGACACCCATGAAGAGTTGTGAAAGACAATGAAGACAATAGCTTAATCTTTTTCAATTAAATTAAGTCAGTAGTAGTAGTTCATTCCCTTATAAAATAACTTATGTGCACATTTTTTTCATACAAATGCTTTAAACCAAACATAATTCATTTGTAATTCAAGTTAATTAATTTCAGAACAGCAGCATTTGTTCAAGGATTTGAAGGATTCTTGGTATTTTATTTTTTGTTCAAGGATTGTTCAAGGATTTTTCTAGTAGCCTCGGCCACTAGAAAAGTGGTAAAAAAATAAAATACCAAGAGGTAAAATGTGATAAATAAAAGCGGACCAAACACTGACCCCTGTGGAACACCTTGAGTAACTGAGTGGCTCTGATTGAACATAAAATGTCTTTAATAGTTCTTCAGTTGCACACTTGACCCAAAAAGATGTCTGATCCATTTAGTTGTCATCTCAAAAATAACAATACGAGACAAGAGCACAAATCCATATGTATAATCAAAATGTACTAGAGCCATACATGACATCACGACATTTATGTGAATTGAAATCAAAGAATAGCAATGGAAGTAGTTTTCCAGTAAACAAGAAACTCTTTACATCTGGTAGAGCACTTCATGGGAGAGAATGAGCAGAACCTTTAATGCAATACCACTGAGTTTCCAGTGCCTAGATATGACTCTTACTTTATTACTTTTACTATAAGATTGTGACAACTAAGGAGTTGAATATCTGTTAGTTATGCTACTGAAGAGTTGCACATAGTGTCTATATATTTCTTAAGAAACATGTCTGATTGGTGTCTGGTGGATGTGATCCCAAACAAGACTAATTAAACAGCTTTTTAAAGGCACAACCCATTGACTAGTTGATTCTGTAAATATGTAATGTTCATGCATAAAGTCATACTTTCCACACATAAACACAAAGAAAATAATCAACCTTATAGACAATGAAACTGCAGAAATAAGTAAAGCGTTAGCAAAAACAGCGGTTACACTCAAACAGCCTGTTGTGACCCATCCTCTACAAAACACCAAACAATAGCTGGCGAACTTTCTAACCTCAAAAGAGCGCCAGAGCAATAAATGACTGACGTAAAATAGTTTTGCTAGCCCCTTAAGCATTCTGTTTTATGTGAAGAAAAAACAGCCCTCACTGCATTTAAAATCATAAATGTCCAAACTTAGATGTAAAGCATCTCTCTTCTCTTTCAGATTGGTGAAACATCTGTGTTTAGTTTTAAATAGTAAGCAGATTGGCGCAGTCTTGTCTATATCGCTTATAAAGATTTGAGAAAGATTCATTCTTTTATTCTTGGAGTTTGTTTAATGGTTTATGATCTGGTTTGCTTACACAATATTTCCAGCTTTGAATCTAGATCCAGTAGTGACATTTTGGAAAGCACTTACTCTAAAGCTGCGCACACACTTTGTAAGGCCGATTATGAATGTAAATTGATACTAATGACTGATCATGCTCAAACGCGTCCAGTCAGAGCCAGTTGCGTTCAGTCTGCGATTACAGTCGGTGTTCAAATTCCATGAGTAAGTATATAAATCGGCTTCATTCGCTGGAAACAATCGCTTGTATGTTGAGCACAGTCTTAGAATGTTTAGCTAGTCGTTAAATGTGTGCCCGGCTTAGGGTTGCTCCAGAAAAAGTCAACTAGAAATGCAGGGGATCTATAACATGAGTGTAGATAATAAAATAAATAAATAAATAAAAATCTTTCAAAAATTTTGTTTAAAACGCTAAGATCTTAGAAATGTACTTTGGTTAAGCAACATTCAAAGCCATTGTAAATTACTCTACAAACATACATCAATCATTATTACTGCACCACTACGTCTATGCACAACTTTTCGGAAATTTCTGCTCCGACTGGTAAACCTTCTTAAGCCAAAGAACCTCTGACTCGCCTTCTTTGGCTTGGAAATCTTCTATTTATTTCTTCTGTTCAGTCCATCAAGGTCAGATGTAATTGAAAACATGAACACACTGGAAAGCTGATTTGTAGTAGAAACTGACGTTGTAATTCTAACTGAAAGGGACAGTGACACTGTTTTTTTCATGTTTAATACTGTAAAGTTGCTGCTTTAAAACAATCTATTGTATACAGTGCTACATAATTAACATGACGTAACTTGACTGTTGAGTGCCAAATTGCAGAGCTGGTGCAAACATCCACATTGCTATGATCAGATGCTTTCTTAACTGCCGTTTTCTCACCTCTGCCAGTTTTGTTGTTTATTTTGTTTGTAAGAGGAAAGTGTGCAGCACATTACATATTCATCTAAATGGTGCTCTCTGCAGCTTGGACGTGTTGGGATGTTCACTAACAGTATATCGCTGCAATGGTATTTTCAAATTATTTTTACCACTGAGAGAAGAACAAAAAAGAATTTTGCCATGAATATATCAGGGCCTTAACATTCTGGTACATTTGAAGTTTGCGACTACCAATGAGAAGGCACTTAAACTCTGTCCCCTACCAGCTGCCTAAACTACCACCCAGCAGGACTTGAGTGTTTTGTTTCTGCACAGTCTAACAGTGACCGCACCGTGAGTCAAGTGCCTGAGTACTAAGGGCTGGAAGTCAGGCACGTGTTTATTTCCATAACCAGCTGTGCTGGAGTCAGGAAGGCAAACCTCAGACTTGACTGCATCCACAAACATCCTTCGTAGGGAGCACTCTGCCCTACAGGTGTTACCCAGACATGGGCCAAAATAAGGCCAAGGAACTACGAGTTATGGGTAGAGGAGACAGAGCATTCACTAAATATACATGAATTTGCTATTGCAGACAGTTGAATCACATTCTTGGCACAATTCTGGATATAAACATAATGCCACTTCAGTGGAATAAAACACAATGATTGCTTGTTTCCAGTGAGCTTTAACTTTTAGGGTGACCATGATTTTGCAAAGTAGGACATGTTACTGCACTGCTACTGCACTTAAAAAATTGTTAAGCCTCTTTTAATATTCCATTAAATTGAATTGAAATCCTTACACAATTTAATTGAATAATTGATTAAGGATTGTTATTCAATTATTCAATTAAATTGCGTAAAGATTATTCAATTCAATTTGATGGAATTTTAATATTAATTAAATTGCATAAATCTTAAATCTTTTTTTTTTTGGGTGTGGATCTTTTGCTTTGGTTCTAAAACAACATTTTTGAAGAAAAAAAAATCTACTTCACACATACAATGACTTTTATAAATACATCTCTTCTATAATGACTATGTTTATAATTTATGAATTAATTATTTTTCTCTCAAAATTTAAGGGTGTTACAACTATCTTGAACACATAATAAAGAAAAAAAGCCTCATTAAAATTTAAATGAAAATGAGAAATCTTCTACCACCCCTCTGTGGTGTGGATCCACCTTGGGCCAGCCGTTTACCAGCATCGCCTGGATGTATGGATCACCTGGCTCTGCCTCCAGCCACTGATCCTGTTGCTCCATCTCGGCCCGTTGTCCAGACTCCTCCGCCTTGACTCCTCCCTCCCTCGGCTCCACCTGGGACCATCGGTCTTACAGCTCCACCGGGCTGCGCTCCGTCTCTTCACCCCTATAGCTCTGCCCTCCCTCTGGCTCCACCTCAGCCCTCAGGTACCCTGGTTCCTCCTCGGATGGTCATCGCTGCGGCTCTGTCGCGGACGCCAAGTCCATCGGTGTTGCCCAGTCCTATCAGCTCTCCGTCTGCACCCAGGGCTCCACCGCCATCGGCTCCATCTCCATGACGTCAGTGAGGATTTCTCCACCATGGCTCCTCCCACCCTTGATGCTGCCATGGGCCTCCTTCTTGGCGTGGATTTCTACATTGCTTCTCCTGCTCCTGGCTCTTCCCCCTATCCTTCACTCCCCCATGGACTGTATTTTCCCTGGACTGTTTTTCTCCATCTCATGTTCCACGTCCCCCTCCAGAGCCCCCGCCCTCCCTCCCTCCCAAAGTTGCATCTTGTGCGGCGTGAGGATGCACCTTTACAGAGGGGGCATACTATCAGGACTATGCTTCGTTTGTTCCTGTCTTGACCTAGTTTCTAGTCTGTGTTAGTTTCATTCAGTTCACCTGGTGTTCGTTAATTAACTCAGTAGTTCCCTTGTTTAGTTCTAGTATAAGTCCTCCCTATTTTGTTCAGTTTGTTCAGGTCTCGTCTGTGTTTCTTCATGTAAAGTTGTTGGTTTTCCTTGAGTTCTGTGTGTACATGAGATTTATACAGTTCTTACTTTTTTGCTGATGAATTGCTTTCAGTTTTCAGTATATTTTAGGTAATCATGACATGAGCAGATATCTGAGAATGCGATAATTTAAACAAAACATCTTTTTTATGACTGATAGATACTGCAAATCATGCTCTATCAATATGGTTATACAACACTGTACAAAGATATGTAAACCCAAAGCAAAGCTCACACAGGTATGATTACCCTTAACCATGAAACTATACGAGGAACTGAGCACAGTATGAGCACAGATTATATCACAAACTCATTCAGTTATAATATAATATAATATAATATAATATAATATAATATAATATAATATAATATAATATAATATAATATAATATATATAATATTATATAATATAATATAAGCTATAACAGCTATCGGATATATAGGAACACTGCAAAGGGTATTATCAGCCATCAGGTACAACATTTATGGCAATGCTGACTCTGTAATGTGATATACATGAGAGTTAATTAAAGACAGGAAGTATAGCAGAGCATTTCAGTGGCAGCAATGAGTAAAGAAGACAAGTGTGAGCTGACCTTTCCACAGATGGCAATAAGTCTTGAGAAAAGCAGCTGGAGGGAGCGGATAATGAATGCTTCTTTGGAAAGCTCTAATTATGTTTAACACTAGCAGTTTTGGGAAGACAGAAACAATAGCGCTAGTCTTACACATGGGGGCATGGTTATGATTCAAAGTAAAGATGTGTAAAGCTTTATATTTTTTAGTTTTTAAATGAGAGAAACTGATATAACTACTTTTTATTATGGTATATCTTTAAGACTTATATATAAATTATCTCTTTTATGAGTGGCTAACATTCCTTCATTCATTTGATAGCCTCTTTGTAAAGCTGCATTACATTGTGACAGATTCAAAAAAACTGTGATGAAACGTGCTGCTCAAACTTTACAGGAAAGGGTTTATAGTTACCGGGTTTACACACAAGGTTAGCAGTTCTATCACACTTGAATGAATAAACATATTATTTAAGTCTGGTGGCCAATTTATGATTATAAACAGTTATCAGAGACAGGGTTATCAAGGTTGATGATAGATAGATAGATAGATAGATAGATAGATAGATAGATAGATAGATAGATAGATAGATAGATTACTTATTATGATATGCTTATGACAAAGCACTTTTTAAATTGTACAATTTCTGTTTTTTTTTTTTGCAATAATTATCTATCAGTCAGCTGGTGTTTTGTCAGATATTCCAATGTGTTTTGTGGTATACAAGAGACAGCGCCACATGAAAAACGAGGGCAGGATGACTTGCATATTTTCCAGAGGACAGTAGGTTTTGTGTTCCACAGCCATTACCAAACATACACAGGTTGGCACATGGTGCCCAAGATTACACAAAATTAAACTATAGTTTACATCATTTCAATTGGGAAAGGATGAATCATGAGTTACAGGAAGAAAACCCACCAGTATAAATGGAAAAAGGGAGGTTTGTCAGCCTGTATGCAGTGTCTTCATGAAACTAAAACTTTGGGATCAAGGTGTTACGGAGCACAGGCGTATCCATGGCCTCACCAGACTGCTTATTCAGATGGCTGTGTGTAAATGGTGCATACTTTGCTTGTAGGAAGTGTACTTCCCGTGACATGCCGTGAACACTGAACATCTTCAGAACCCCAATGGTCCGCCACACAAGTCTGGCAAGGATTTTAAATGCTCAGTACACACGTGTAAAACAAGATCCAAAAACAAAGCTTCACATTTCAGTTGTTGGAATCAGACTCTTATGGGACAGTTTTTTTTATTGTTTGAAAGTTTTTTGATACATTGTTGCAACAATTGCCAATTACTACATTTTTTGGAAGGCCTTTTGCCACTTTTACTGAGAGGACATGGAATCATGGGGAAGCATTATTACATTAAAGGAGGAACCCAAATCAGAACAGAATATTATAGAGATTAAGATTGAGCTGTTTTAAGCTGAGCCAGTAAATCACCAAGCAACCACATAAAAAAAACCCTAGCAACTCCATAGCAACACCATACCACTAAGCAACCACAAATTCCCTGGCTCAGACAAGCACCACTCACACTTTTACACTTTTACTTTTTGTGGGGTTGAGGGATGAAGCGAGGACTCAATTGTGCAGAGATGATGGGCTTTATTTAAAAAACAAACAAACAAACAAACAAACAAACAAACAAACAAACAAAAACAACAACAACAAAAACAACAACAAATTACCTTGTTGGGGAAAACAAATGGGCAAGACAGGGCTTGATACAGCAGGGCTGGAACACAAGGCATGTATACAACAACGATCAAGCCCTGTCATGCCTTGCATTTTAATTTTTATTAATATAGCTCATCAACTCTGCACAACTGAGTCCTCGCCTCATCGCTCAACCCCAACCTTGACAGTACGGACTGGCCAAAAGAGGACTCAACAGAGATGGGCATCTTCCTCTTCCCATCTCCCACTTACTGTCCAACATCTCTTTCTTCATCAAGGGGAGGTTGACATAAGAAACTTCGCTTGTGACTTCCTCATTGCAATGAATGAGCTGGATTATAATGACAATGCTGACCTCAAGAAGGTTTTCAACACCTGCCTCAGTGAGCCCCTTAGCCCCTGGGAGATGGGAAGGCTGGGACACTTGATGTTTTGGGACTTTGTGCATTACATCTACCATCCTAGGGAACTGGAGTCCCCACTCAACATGGAGTCTCCTCACACTAACTGTCCATTCATTCCACCTTCAGTCAGTGGAAACCTCAGTCCTCCAGTGACCCATTCAGTAAGACGGAGGAGGAAGAATTGCCCCGCCACTGTTCTTTCTGCAACCTTCACAGAGGCAGCTGAAGCTGCTGCAACTCCCCCAGACATGGCTGAAGATGCTGTAGTTCCCCCAGAGGTGGCTAAAGATGCTGCAGCTTCCCTAGAGGAAATTGTTTCCACATCATCTCACCCTCATAAGCAGAGAGAAAGAGGAAAAAAAGGCTTCCTCAGTCTCCCCTAGTCTGGTCCAAAAGCTCCCAAGTCCGGTGGTCCGAGAGGAACCCTTGCTGCCTGCCCAGCTGGCTCCGCCATTGCTGCCTGCCCCGCCGGCTATGCCCAAGTTCCCTGTTCTATGGCTCCGCCCAAGCTCCCTGCACTTCTGGCTCTGCCCAAGCTACCTGCACCGCCTTGGCCCTCAGCCAGGACTCCAGACCCTCTGGAGCCCACTGCTGGTCATGGAGGCCATCCTAGAGACACCTCTATCTCAGACAAGGCCACGGAGACCATTCCAGAACCGCCCAAGCTCCCAGCACCACCCTGGCCCTCAGCCAGGACTCCAGACATGCTGAAGCCTCGCTGGTCCATCCCCCTGCCTCCACCCTGGCCCTCTGCCAGGACTACAGACCCACCCTCACGCTCTTCTGTCTACGTGAGTCTTGTGTGCAGAATGTAGTGTTCGGATCCCAGCACTTTGGTCTAGATGGCTTTGGTTCTATGTCAGTTTTCGGACATTCACGCTTTGTGTGTTTGTCTCCTGTTGTGAGTGCATGGGATGAGCATTCGCTCATTCTCTGTGCACTCTGTCTTATTGTGTGAGCGTGCGGTTTCGAGTTTGCTTAGGGCTAACACTCTTCTGTCTACATGTGTGTTGATTCGGTGTAGCATGTGGTTTGTGTTTATTCGTGTTGTCATGTTCTGTGTGGACACACAGTCGGTGGGAGCTCTCATTGGCTCCATGTTCATGTCATGTTTTGTTTGAGCACATGGCTTGTGATTGTGTTCACTGGCCATATGCTCGTTTGTTTTTTGTTTTTTTTGTCGTGTTTGGTGTGAGAGCACATGGCACAAAGAAACAAACATGAAAAGCCATGTGCTCTCCTGTCTTAAAGTTGACACATCTTCCTTGTTAAATGAACATTACTTTACAGTACATCGAAAAAAAGAAACCAAATACAATTCTATTTTGTAATTTTACATTAACAATGTAATGTTCTATTTATCAAAACCAGGTCAATCTCATCGAAGTTAGTGTTTTAAGCATTTCTACATTCATTCCAAAATAATAACTAAAGGCAATAATAATTTAAACAATATATTTTATTTGTGTATTGCGGTTTTTCTTTTTAATTGTCAACCTAGGATATTTTGGATCATCAGTCATGCTCCGTAAACACCGTCTGTCACAGACACGAATTGTATTTTTAATTTCATCAAGCTGATTGCACTAAAAAACCCTGCAGTCATCATGTTTTCAGTCCATTTCAGGTTTGATTTTGACGTGACATAAAGCGGTGATATCTAATTGTGATCTGTTTACTTACTTTTCAATTAGTCTTCCGATTGACGCCATCATTTGTTCAGTCAAACCTACAAGCAGAACGCGCACGTCAACAAGAGGCGGGATTTATCGCACAAACCAATCATATCCAATCATAACCAATTACATCCAATGATAGCGCGATGGAGACATTGCCTCCTCTCACGTGACTTTCCCCCATTCATTCTCAATTACCCCCCACAAAACCCACCGCACGCCGGGGGTCTGATGATTTTATATGGTTTTCTATGAGAGGAAAGGGAGCCATGACTCCTCTGTGTAACTTTACCTGTGGGTGTCGCTGTTTGGCAGTGTTCCTTAAGAAATACGCGTGACTTGCGCTCTTTTTAATGTCATAATTTGTAATATTTGTGTTGTTTTATATGTAATATGGATTATTTTCTCATCCTAATTTTTTGAGGAGGCACTGCCTCCCTTGCCTACTCGGAGGAAACGCCCCTGATATATATATATATATATATATATATATATATATATATATATATATATATATATATATAAGATAAATATGGGAGTTTTGACATTTTTCAAAGTTAGACATTCATCCAAGAACTCAAAATATATATATTTTTTATTTTATTTTTCTGAAAATATACATTGCCCCACAAAATATACATATACAATATATTATCATAACATGACAGAGTGGCTACACTACAGCATGATAACAGTAATTATGTTTTTATTGACTTGGTCTATGATTGAAGGTAATAGTGCAACATTTCATATGACAGGTTAAAGTCCTTCAAAATCTGCAACTCCAAGAGGTTCAGTGATAAATCTATATATCTGTGAACATCACTGTCATAAAAAGCCAGATTTCTACATAAAAAAGATAGATAAATAGATAAATAAAATAAAAGCCTAACTTTATAACAATTCATCACACCCCCATTAACTTCTTCCATTTAAGGAAGAAGTCCAACACAGACCAGAATATCATAACTTGGACAGTAAGTAACCACACAAAAGCAACCACACACAACAACCGCATAACATAAGATAAGATAAGAGAGAGAGAAAAATCTAGCGTTAAGGTCATTGCACACTGAGTCCGAAATTCGCATGCGAAACTTTCGCACGTTAAAAAATAAATTCGACCTCATGTTATGTCAATCGCATTTGCACACTGCCTCCGAAACTTTCGTCCGTCAAAAAAATATTCGGATCAGGTTCGATTTTCTGCGTTTTTCGCATCCGTGGCACGCATTTTGAGAGACGTTTTGACAATTCAGAGCCACCGTACGCGAACGCAAAAATCCAGAATGCCATCTGACAAGTTGATCCACGTCGTCTACAGCACAAAACAGCAGCACTGAATGACAAACAACGTGAGGAATACACAGAGACCGAATATAAAGACATATTGTACCAGTAGTAAAGCATCAAACAGAGCCACTGACATCCTGAAGTAATCTTTGAAACGCTCGGTTAATCCCGCAGCTCCTTGATGAGGTGAACTCTCCTTTCTCTCCATGCAATCTCGGGATTTAATGGACCCAATATTTTCTCTTTCTTTTTCTCCTTTTAAGAAGAGAGGAGACACTCGTGCTCACTGCTGCTTGAAGACTTCATTTTGTATTGTTTTGCGATTTGTTTTGCGATTTTTTTCGCAACGCATTCATTAATACGCATCGGACTCAGTGTGCAAGGTCTCTGTGCGTGACGAATTTTTAGGATTGCGAATACGAAAAAACGCATGCGAAAATTTCGGACTCAGTGTGCAAAGGCCTTTAGCGTCAGTTCTGGCAGGTCACGTCAGTCAAGCTTGCATCAGCTGACTCCCAGGTGACTTGCGTCTACCTATAGGAATACGACGCCTATTATGGCATCTATATATAAGCTCCTTAGTATTATCAGCAGCTATTGCATTTCTCAGGAGCAAATTAAATGGCGAATTCGACAGGCAAACAGCATCATCTCACTAGGAATTGTGCAATCGGGAATTTAGCGAGAGGGATTTGTGGATTTCACCTCTCATTCACTGCATTGATCATAAGCCAACTGATTGGAAATGACTGAGTTAAGGTTAGCATTGCTTCTCGCATCGCTGCAACTAGACATGGACTGGCAGTTCAGATGATCTGCACTCCCCGCATGAAGAAGCGTTTCAAGACAAGATCAAACATCCACGTTACAGCCGGCTATTTCACTCTCCTTCATCTCTGAATGTTTCCACGAAGCTAAGCTAAGTTCCTTTTAATGCTCATTGTTTTAAAGCTAACTTGTGATGTTGTTAAGCTATCACTCTTGCTTAGGCTTCTAGTCCTTCTCAGTAAAAATGTTTTTGCAAAGCTTTTGCGATCGTTTTTGGCGATGTGCGTTACTATCTGTTGTCATTGGCAACCGGCTTGATCGCCGCACACGCTGGTCGGGGCGCTTTCGTTTGTATAGCAACATACACGCTGGTCGGATCGCCGTGTTTAGCGCTATACATCGCAGATTCAAGCAGCTTTGCAGTAGAGACAGAAAACAAAGATTCATTGTGCAAACAGCTTTTCTGTTGTGGTGCAGCGCATAGTAAACATCGTTTTTCTTAAAGCTATAGTGCCACTGGAAACGCTCGTTCTTAAAGGTCTAGTTGCTATTTAGAACAAGCTGATCTTAAGGCTATCTAAAAAACTGCTTGTTACCGAAGCTCTAATGTCATTGCTGCATACTATAAGCACTACTGTGGTAAGTTTATTCAAGTACATGTTATCTTAAGCTGTTATGCTCTTTATGATATCCGATCATATCGCAACATTCTGTGATAAGTGAACAAATGTCTGTGGCTTGAAAACTATCAGAGTATTGTAACATGCTTTTCTTTAAATACAGAGGTTTCTTATTCAACCCTAACAATGTCGAACTTGATGGTCCTGTAAGGAGTGTGATATCATGGGAGTCTTCTCTTTCGTAGCCAAAGGAATCAGCCCGACTGGAGCAGAAATCGTGCTCATGATGAGGAAGCACTGCATTTCATTTCTTAGCTGCACGCTGCTATTGCTGCGGGTGTATGCTTCCCCAACCTGACTACCACTAGTTTAATACTAGTCTGTGATTTACAACATGCTTGTTGTAACAGATTGCTGCCACTAGGGGTGTAAGCTTCCCCCAATAGGAGAGAGAAAAAAAATAAAAATAAAAATAATAATAATTTTATATTAGGCAATGGGTGTATGCTTCCCCGACTAGATTGCTGCTAACGGTGTAAGCATATATGATATATAAAAATCGCTAACTAAATGCGCTACAACATGCTTGTTGTATCAGTTTGCTGCCGCTACGGGTGTAAGCTTCCCCCATTTATTTATATATATATATACATATATATATATATATATATATATATATAAAAAATCAGGTCATTCAGGTAACTGCATTTTGAGGAAAAATGGCATTCAGATTTTCGCACTCAGTTTGTGTTGGGGGATATCAGCATATGGTTTGTTTTGGGGGTTTATTGCTGCTCTCCCTGCTCTTATCCATGCTAGGCTGCATGGATGCACAGGGAGTTCTTGCCCAGAACAGAACCATACCGCCAATACAAACTCTACGCATTATCTATCATATTTGACGATAGTGGTCCTGACAGAAATGTAGCGTTAGCGTCAGTTCTGGCAGGTCACGTCAGTCAAGCTTGCATCAGCTGACTCCCAGGTGACTTGCGTCTACCTATAGGAATACGACGCCTATTATGGCATCTATATATAAGCTCCTCAGTATTATCAGCAGCTATTGCATTTCTCAGGAGCAAATTACCCTCCTCCATCCCCAGCTCCTCCTCTCTTCAGTCAGGATTGGCCTTATTATTTCCCCTGAATCAGACTAATTCTTGAAAAATGTGTATGTTAAATCATGACATTTAATGATATCTGCATGTTGGTCCTGTTCTGTTTACCCTGGGGGGTTTATTGCTGCTCTCCCTGCTCTTATCCATGCTAGGCTGCATGGATGCACAGGGAGTTCTTGCCCAGAACAGAACCATACCGCCAATACAAACTCTATGCATTATCTATCATATTTGATGATAGTGGTCCTGACAGAAAAACATTCTAAACACCTTAGCAACCACAGGTAAGGTAATAGGTGACTCCTTGGCAACCATACATATCTCCATAGAAACACTATAGCATCAGAATAGAAATGATTCAGAAGACCATAGCAACCACATAGCAATGTCCAGCACCATGGCAACTACAACAATTGCACTACAGCATGTTGAAAACACTCTTTAGCAACTGCATATTAATCCCCTAGCAGCCACACAGTAATGACCCGAAAACCACCCTAGCAATATCAGAGCTATTTAGAGGAAACAACACCTAAGCAATCACAGGCAACACCATAGCAACCACCCACAATGCCATAGCAACTGTTTAGCAACATGAAAGAAACCACTCAGAACATCTTAGCAACCATTTAGCAACATGAAAGAAACCACTCTGAACATCTTAGCAACCATTTAGCAACATGAAAGAAACCACTCAGAACATCTTAGCAACCATGTAGTATCGCCCTAGCAACATCATAGCAACTACACAGCAACATCCTGTAAGTACCTACAACACCTAAACAACCTCATACTGTAGCTATACTGTAGACGCTACTCAGAATACCTTACATCACACCCTGACAACCACCCACAACACCATAGCCCCTGTACAGTAACAAACTAGAAGCCTCTCAGAATTCCTCAGCAACTGCATAGCAACACACTAGTAACCTCGTAGAACTCCTCAGCTTCATAGCAACAACTTTTCTGGGGTGTGTTTCCCAAAAGCATCGTTAGTCAACTATGGTGGTAAATCCCACTGAACTCTATTGGTAACGACGGAACTTGCGACCATAGTTAGCTCTGGGAAACGCACCCCTGTGCGTTTCACTTCATGGCACTGTTTTGACATGGGGGTGGAGTCAAGAAACTTGGGCATGTTTAGCAGGCCTGGTCACGCCTCCCTCCAAGTGACGTCATCTGCTCAAGTGAACTAAATGTGTATTACCAGCATTTGCTTAAATGAAGTTAGAGATCGGTTAAAGTCTTTGAGGCTACTCCTAAAATATCCAGCATCTGCTGCTATAGGCTATGAGCAATATCACACGAGAAGCTGTGCAATATGGCTGTGTATCAGCAAGGCTGTGATTTGCCGTAGGTCACAGCATGCTGATATGTAAGGAATAATTGACGACGGGTCGTTGAAATCTTAGAAAATAATGCACACCCGAGGTGGTACGCGGAGTGGCCGTTACACCAGCCTGAAGTCGATTATTCTGCTTATACTACAGTTACCACACCTCAAGACACTGTTCTGATGTTGTATTTCAAGACATTTGTCAGGTTTTTGTCCTTAAAGCACTTTTGTGTGTGGGACTAATTTCTTAGACATCTCATCCCAAGCCTCCGTTGCTAATTCCAAAACGTCATTTCAGAACTAGTAACGGAGGCTTGAGCCTTGATAGCAGAATAATACAGTTGATTCAGTTATTAACGCAGTTGAGAGAATAAGCATATGAATTAGCCTGCCTGAGTCTGCATGCGTCTCTCATGGAAGCAGCGACTCTACTAATAGCGAAACTATAAGTTTATCTACCTCAAGAACTGCACAGTTATTACCTTACTGGTGAGTTTCAGTGCGAGTGTGTGTTTGTACTATACAGTACGTGTGAATGTTTGAAAGAGAGAGAGAGAGAGTGCGAGAGAGTATGTGCTTTCAGGACACAGTAAAACATATTTTGTGGCAAAAAACATGACAATAATTTGTCGTTTTTATCTTATTGTTTACTATATTTATTTGGTATATTTATATTTATTTGGTCGGTGTCGTTGTGGGTTTTGTTTCTTTTGTAGTTGTAGGCTGTAGGGCCTATTGAAATAACTTAAAACATTTGACGAAGTGATATGAAACTGCAATGCGGTCAAGACCTGCCTAGAACTACTTTAACCATGCATTTCCTTGAAAATAACTGCACACCTTACACCTTAGATTGTCCTCACTGCAGAACACAAGATCCAGGGGGTGGGGTTGGATCTAGATTTATATAAACCTACCCGACTCCGCCCCCTGGATCTTGAGTGTTCTGCAATGAGGGCAGAGATTGTATAATAATTCAATAATGTTACTGTTGTGCTTTAGTCTTTCGCTTAACAGCGTCCGAGGAGGCGTAAAGAGAAGCACACAACAAAGCGAATCTGTTTCAGGGACTTTACTTAACTTATTAAACCACAACTTTACAATAGCGGGGGTTTATGCTCTTGCCCAGCACTGATGGGTTTATATACAACCATCCACACCGAAGCCTGCGAGCATACTGACGCTAAACGTAAAAACAGTGAACTAAACCCCGCGTGATGACGTAGCCACATCTGATTGGCTAATACAGAACTTATTGTGAATACATTAAATAATTGTAACAAACAACTTATTTTAATTAACTAACACTATAACACCCCCCCCCCCCTTTTTTTTTTAGCTCTGCAGAGTCCCTTCTGCACAACTGAAGGTGAACAGTTAACTTTTTTTCCCCCTCTATTTTATTTTTATTTTAAGTCCATATAACGACTTGGGGCTTGAACAAGTCGCCCCCTTTTTGTCTTCGTCCCCCCATTTCCACAGGGACTAGGATCAGAGTTAGAGTCCGTTAAGAGAAGGGTCAGAGGTTCTTCTGACACAGTGTTTCAGAGGATGTAGGGTTTGGCACTTCTGCCTCTATGGCAACAGGTACCTGAGCAGTTATTGGAACCTGGGAGTCTTCCTCTGTGCAGGTGTATTTGCGTCGCAGACGCTGCATCCAGGCAGGTATGTGATCACTTAGATAGGGTTGCAAGCGATCGTGATGCAGTACTTTCTCACTTTGTCTGTCCCTGACTCGGTAGAGCACTGGTCCGAGGCATGCTGTGACAATGAATGGCCCTTGCCATGGGGCTTGGAGTTTTGGACTGTAGCCCTTTTTCCTGCTACTGACTCTCACTAACACAAGATCACCTACTTGATAGGACTTCTCTCTGGCTCGTAAGTCATAGACCTTCTTATGGTGAGTCTGAGCAGAATGTAAGTTCTGACACACCACTTGATGAGCCTACTGCAGGTTAGCTTGCAGTTCCTGGACAAACTCAGATGTACCTTTGGCTCCTCTGGTAACCTCAGCCGTCCTTAACCAGATGTCATGTGGCTGGAAAACTTCTCGCCCCAACATCAGCTGATTTGGTGTGAAACCTGTTGCTGAATGCACAGTGCTACTGTATGCTCCGGGTCTTGGTTACTTGTAGCAGGCGACAAACCTCTGTGAACAGTGAAGTCTCAAAGTTCCGTCCTTGGTCAGTGTGAATCTCAAGGGGAGCATCAAAACGTGAGATGAAGTCAAACACCAACCTCTTTGCTGTTGTCTCAGCTCCTTGTTCAGGGACAGGGAACGCCTCTACCCAGCGTGTAAACTGGTCGATTATAACGAGGATGTACCTGTTGCCTGACTTGGATTCTGGGAATGGTCCTAGGACATCAAGGTGGAGGCGATCCATAGGTGCACCAGCCTGGTAGTTCTGGAGATTGGCCCTTCCCATTGGACTGGTTGTCTTACAGGAACTACACTGTGGGCACTTATTGATGAAAAGGCATACATCGCTCCCCATATTATACCAGTGGTCATGCCTGCGGAGGCGCATAAGCATCTTTTCCTCCCCTACATGACCTGCTTGAGCTGGATTGTGACAGGCTTGGAGAACCTCATTCTTTAGGGAAACTGGAACAAGTAAGCGCAAAGATGACATACCTCCAGTGACATCATCCTAACAGTAATAGAGGACCCCATCTTGCTTCTCCACTTGAGACCAACAGAGCCAGTACTTGCGAACCGCTGGGCTCTGCATCATGACCTCTTCCTTAGCAGGCAAGGAACCATCAGACATCCATTTATGGAGAACAGAAAGGTCTAGGTCAGCTAATTGTTCTTCCCTGAGACTTTTGAGGCTCAGTGGTTGCAGCCAGTTTGACGAAGGACCTGGGTTGTTATCACCTGCTTCATTAACAAGACTGGCAGTGTTAGTGCAACTAACCTCATTCTGACAGTTAAGAGAGTGTGTACATCTTACTGCCAAGGGGATAACAGAGTCCTTCAGGACAGTGCGTCAGCGTTGGCATGGTGTGTCCCTGGCCTATGCTCGATGACAAAGTTGTACTGGCTGAGTTCTTCAAGCCACCTAGAAAGTTGGCCTTCTGGTTGCTGCTAGACTGCTGTGATCCGTCCTTAAAATGAAGTTAAACCCCAGCAAATAGTGGCGGAACTGTCTTGTGAATCTGACAACTGCTAGGAGTTCTTTACGTGTGACACAGTACCCTGGTGTGCTGGTGTGGGGAGACAGCTGGCAAATAAGAGAACTTTCTCTTTCCCCCACTGTAACTGTGAGAGTACTGCTCCAGTGCTCTGGTTGGACGCATCGGTGTCTAGGACAAACTGTCCTGATGTAACTGGGAACAGATGTTCAAAGGCCTTTTGCTGCTCCTCTTCCCAGGAGAAGGGACTCCCTTTCTTGAGTAGCATTGTCAAGGGTGTTGTGATTTCAGCAAACTTGGCAACAAACCTCCTATGATAATTGCACAGATCCAGGAAAGACTGGTTGGGGTCTGAGCTCAGAATGGTCTGTAGACTATGGCTCTGTAACTGAGTGTCGACTGGAACTGAGTAGGCTCTCTTTCCCTCCTCTTGAGCATCAGGATATGCTTCGATGAGCACACCCAAACAGACTCCCCGTGATAAGGGTCTACTGGAAGCTGTGACATTGCATAGCCTAACAGGGATCCTCTGTTCCATGTTAATTATTATACTGCCTGAAGACACTCCATCAGCCAGGCTAACAGGCTCTAGAACAGCAGGGAGTTCTGGATTCGGGTCATCTACCACACCCCAAACTAGACATTCACACTCTGGCGGCACAGTGACATCACTCTCTAACATCACTCTCGAAATGGCACAGTCTGGCCCCTTGCCAGATATATAGGCTGGGATGAGTTCAGAGCCCATAAAAACTTTACCAGAAGCATGTATGGTGAAATCAGCAGCTTTTAGGAAATCTAAGCCCAGGAGCAGGGCATCCCGGATTGGTGCAATGCAAACTGTCCACTCCAACACTTTTGTGCCGATTCTGAATTCCACTTTCACTCCACCTTTTGCTGACATCTCCCTTCCAGTTTCTGCATTTCGAAGACACATATTTTTCAGTCCTGAAGATGATTTAGTGGGTAATTTGCTGTATATCTCTTCAGACATGATTGTAGCCTCAGCACCCGTGTCAATAACTGCATTAACTGGTATGCCATCAACAGTCAGCAAGATCATTAACCTGGGCCCTCGACTCTCAGCTCTGCTCACATGTACAACAGATGGACTCTGCTCTGCATGTTCAGAGTTATTTTGACTTGGGAGCTCCATTTTGGTCACAGTATTTGCAGGGGGACTTGTAGATGGACTAGTGGACCGTGAGCAGTTTAGTTTATAATGTCCCTCCTCACCACACTGGAAACATGGCCCACTAGAAGCTCTGGTGGGGCTGGAATTTGGCTGTCTGTATCTGTTTAGCTTGAAAGAGGTCTGAGCTGCACATCCCACTTGTGACACCACTTGTTGTGCTTTAGTCTTTTGCTTAACAGCGTGAAGAGAAGCACACCTCAAAGCGAATCCGTTTTAGGGACTTAACTTATTAAACCACAACTTTACAATAGTGGGGGTTTATGCTCTTGCCCAGTGATGATGGGTTTATATACAACCATCCGCACCGAAGCCTGCGAGCATACTGACGCTAAACGTAAAAACAAACAGTGAACTAAACCCTGCATGGACGTAGCCACATCTGATTGGCTAATACAGAACTTATTGTGAATACATGAAATAATTGTAACAAACAACTTATTTTAATTAACTAACTCTATAACACCACATTATAATTAGAATCAAACCTGAACAAGATGTTACAAAGAGAAAAGTTGGGATCTTTAGAGTTTATCATTTATTTCAAACATCTGTTTTTCATATAATTCTACAAATTTAAGCTACACTTCAGTTACTAAAAAACAGAACAAAAATGAACAGAAACGAACAGTTATATTACATACTGAGTACAAACACACGACACAAACATCAAAATTCACTGAACTGAACAGCAATAATAAATGAGCATATAAAGCACATGGATTCTGTCTGTGTGAGCATGATCATTTTGCATAGTGGATGTTTTAAAGTGTGCCACTTCATTTCTGTCTATGTGTGTTCTGCGTTGTTTCTGATTTTGAGGATGAATTTTGTCCATTTTCTAAGCGGGGTCTCCAGAGACCCTGAACAGCACGAGTGTGACTTTTTTTCACACTAACATAAAAACAGATATCATTCAAATTAATTTTTTTTTATTTGTATATCTAGAAAGTGTTGATAACTGTAAAAAGTCTCATGCCATTTAGTCAAAGAGAACATTTTTTATTTATTTTCATTTCAGCAAACGTCATTTGGGGTCAAAAAGACCCCGAACAGCACCTAAGGGGCAAATGACAATAAGAAATAAACATGTACAATTCAGTCAAACATACAAAAGCAGTGCTCTCTGATGAGATGGAGGCTGACACCGAGTTAGAATCCATATGCAGAAGTTTATTAGAGATAGTGCAGACAAAAGCTAAATCGACAAGTAGATAATCATAAACATGGAAGCAGGCAATAAGTCAACTTCACAACAAAACAGTCCAGTCCAAAATGCAAGTCCAAAGGGAAACCCAAATAGCAGAAAACAAGAAAGGCAGGCAATGGGTCATACATGAGAAATAATAGGCAATAGACAATGACACTCAGTAAGGCAGGTGAAACTGGCAATGCTTCGCAATTACTGTTTGGCATGGCTAGGCTATATGGCTGCCAAACCAGATATCGCTGCAGAGCTAGCAGAGGGAGTGGTTACAGTCAGTACCCGGGTGAAGGCTCTCTCTGCTGGTGTGGCATTACAGAACTACCCCCTGGACTCTGGTCGTCCTTGTGCCTGAGGTGCAGGTCTCTCGGGTCGGGAAATTCCTTGATGAGTGTGGGATCCAAGATGTCATGGACGACTACCCAAGATCTCTCCTCAGGTCCGTAGCCCTCTCAATCCACTAAATATTGGAGCTGACCCCCTCTACGCCTGGAGTCCAGGAGTTCTGTCACCTTGTATCCTGGTGATCCATCAATGTCCAACAGTGCCGGTGGTTCTTGGTTCTCCACATTGGGGTCAGCAGATGGGTGGCCCAGTTTAAGGAACGAGACATGGAAGGAAGGAGAAATACAGTAGTTAACAGGAAGCTCTAGTTGGTACGTGACCTCATTAATCTGTCTTAAGATTTGAAATGGGCCTATGTACCTGGGGCTGAGCTTCCTGCTCAGTAGCCGCAACTTAAGGTCCCTTGTGGAGAGCCAGACTCGTTGTCCTGGTTGGTAAGGAGGATGTGGGCGACACCGTCTGTTAGGATTTCTTGGTTCCTTACAGCTCTTTGGAGACGTACATGAGCGCTGTCCCACACTCTCTCACTACGACGGATCCAGTCGTCAACTGAAGGTATGGAGGAGGGCTCGCCAGGCCATGGGAACAGAGGGGGTTGGTATCCTAGCACACTCTGGAATGGGGTTAAGCTGGTAGATGAATGTGTCAGGGAGTTCTGAGCGTACTCAGCCCATGATAGGAATTCTGTTCATGACTACAGTATGAACGCAAGTACCTGCCAATTTCCTGATTTAATCTTTCAACCTGGCCATTCGATTGGGGGTGGTAGCCGGAGGTGAGGCTGATGTGGATGTTTAGATGTCTGCAGAAAGCTTTCCATACTTAAGTTGTAAACTGAGTTCCTCTGTCAGTGACTATGTCTTCCGAAATACCATAGACTCTGAAGACATGTTGGAACAAAGCCTGAGCAGTTTCCATGGCTGTGGGGGAGGCCTGTTCTTGCTGTTGATCTCCTTGGAGTTCCTCCATTAGGTCCCAAGTAACTGGAGCGATGATGACTGATGGAGGCAGGATGGATTCTGGAGCTGGTTCATCATGCGAGAGGTCATGTCGTCTTGACAAGGCATCAGCTTTGCTATTTTTACTACCTGGTCGATATGTAACAGTGAACCAAAATCTTGTAAAGAAGAGGGACCAACGAATTTTTCCGGGCAAAAAGTGTTTTTTTTTTTTTTTTTTTTTTTTTTTTTTTCAGCCCGGATTCGAAAACGGTTCTGGTGTGATGGGTGGGTGAATTGCGAGGACCGCATCCTTTAATAGAGACATCTCACCTCATGAATATTATACCAATGAATGTACTGAAAAGCCCTGACAGCTCATGCTACTCATATATGTCAGATATCAATGCAGAGAGAGAGAGCGCGCGAGAGAGAGAGGTGCACAAAGGCAAGCTGCACGATTATTAATCTTTAAAAGATGGCGTTCTCGATTTCATCACCCACATGACCTAAATGACAACGATTCGCCTGTGTATATTAAACCTTTTGACAAAAATAAAATCGTGACATTCAAATCTGTGTTCACACTGCCGTTGATCTAAAGACAGTGGTCATGTTTAGATATAAACAGCTTGTCAAACACACAGTATAATTTCTGTTACAGATATTCCAATTACAGTTTTTTACAATTGCTTGCACACTAAAATTGAAAAGAACACACAGTTACTGAAACTCTACACTCAAGGAGCAAAACCTTAGCCCAGATCTGCACAACTATAACCACATTCTCAGCCTCACACTTTTTGGAAAACACTACACACAGTGTTTTGCACAACATTAAACACACTTCTCTACATTAGACACAGAAATCTAACATAATGTCACTTCTTTGCCATTTCAAGACACTGCTTTTCAAAATACCACCTCTATAAACCAATTGATCAAACATGGCCGTCAGGTCTGCAGACACTTAGGTGCTTAACTGTAAACTCAACAATCAGGTGCAAGTACTATAAAAAGACAAAAGGTGAGTTTGTGTTTTCAACAAAATGGAAGGCAATTTTGCAGTAAGAGGGAGAAACATCATTGGCTACAGAGCTATTATGAATGCCCCGGGACAATGTGGTGGTAACATCACAATGTATGTTGCAATCACGCAGAATGTGGTCCTCCACCAGCATGCCAACTTAGGCCCTTACAACACGGCCCGCATATTCACATTTAGACAGACTACACAAAATAGTCACAGCAGAAGACCAAATAGATGCAGAGCAGATGAGATACATCATAATATGGGACAATGCAAATTTCCACCTATCTGCTCTGGTCCAAAACTGGTTTCATTAGCGTCCACAGTTTTCACTCCAATACATCCCACCATACTGTCCCATACTGACCCATTGAGGAGGTTTTTGTTTGTTTTTTGGCATGGAAGGTTTACAATCTCAAGCCCTATGTCAGGATATGCCTCAATCAAGCCATGGAAAAGGCCTGACCTAATTGATGCAGGGTCTGTGCAAGGACGAATTCGCCATTTAAGAAGATTCTTCCCTCGCTGTCTTGCGTGAGAGGACATCACCTGTGATGTGGATGAAGTGCTATGGCCAGATCCAGCTAGGCCAAGAGATGATGCTTTGGTGTTTTTTCTATTTATTTTTTTCCATTTAAAATCATGCTTTTGTTTTGTCTCCACAAATGTTTTTGTTTGTGTAATATATTATATTTAGAATATGTTCTGATTTTCAGTGCAAAATGTAACCTTTGGAAAGGCATGGATGTATTGAATGGTTTTACAATGTGGTGAGAAATAAATATTTTCATCAATGTGCAGTACTGATCTTGTGTGTTTGTTTGTTGTTGTTTTTTGTCTATATTTATGTACTTTACTCTAACAATCTTTCTGAAAAAAAAATCAAACCCAGACTATATCATTAGAAAAGTATAAAAGTTACATGTGTATAAATGAATCAAACAGAATCAGAATGTATGAACCATGTGTGTTCCATACGGTGTCAAAGTTGGGTTTTGTTAAATTAATGTAAAGTTTTGAATTAAGTGTTTCATTTCGCAAAAGAACTGAGGTGTTCTGCTACTTGTGTGTGTGGATCTGTGAATTGTGTGTAGTGTTTTGACAAAATGAGCCTTGTTTTTAAAATTGTGCTTAAGCAATCATAAAAAACTGTAACAGAAGCATACAAAAGTGTATTATTCATTTGTTAACATTAGTTAATGTAGCCTATTAAAGGATTAGTTCACTTTCAAATGAAATTTTACTGATAATTTACTCACCCCCATGTCATCCAAGATGTTCATGTCTTTCTTTCTTCATTCGAAAAGAAATTAAGGTTTTTGATAAAAACATTCCTGGATTTTTCTCCATATAGTGGACTTCAATGGAGCGAGCCCAAATGGTTGAAGGTCAAAATTACAGTTTCAGTGCAGCTTCAAAGCATTCTACACCATCCCAGACAAGAAATAAGGGTATTATCTAGAGAAACCATCACTCATTTTCTAAAAAGAAATTACATAAGTTTTAAAGGTGCCCAAGAATGCTTTTTCAAAAGATGTAATATAAGTCTAAGGTGTCTCCTGAATGTGTCTGTGAAGTTTCAGCTCAAAATACCCCATAGATTTTTTTTAATTAATTTTTTTAACTGCCTATTTTGGGGCATCATTAACCACCCCTTTAATTCGCCTGCTCCCTGCCACACGAGCTCTCGACTATATTACAGTGCATTTACAAAGTTCACACAGCTAATATAACCCTCAAATGGATCTTTACAAGATGTTCATCATGCATGCTGTATGCATGCTTTGAATTATGTGAGTAAAGTATTTATTTTGATGTTTACGTTTGATTCTGTATGAGTATGAGGCTATGCTCTGTGGCTAACGTCTAATGCTACACTGTTGGAGAGATTTATAAAGAATGAAGTTGTGTTTATGCATTATACAGACTGCACGTGTTTAAAAATGAAAATAGCGACGGCTCTTGTCTCCGTGAATACAGTAAGAAACGATGGTAACTTTAACCACATTTAACAGTACATTAGCAACATGCTAATGAAACATTTAGAAAGACAGTTTACAAATATCACTAAAAATATCATGCTATCATGGATCATGTCAGTTATTATTGCTCCATCTGCCATTTTTCGCTGTTGTCTGGATCTGTGCACAGACAAGGTAAGCAAGCAAGAACGTTAATACTGCCTTTCCTTGTCTAATGCCTTGAACATGGGCTGGCATATATGCAAATATTGGGGTCATACATATTAATGATCCCGAATGTTACGTAACAGTCGGTGTTATGTTGAGATCCGCGTGTTTTCCGGAAGTCTTTTAAACAAATGAGATTTACATAAGAAGGAGGAAGCAATGGGGTTTGAAACTCAATGTATGTCTTTTCCATGTACTGAACTCTTGTTATGTAACTATGCCGAGGTAAATTCAAATTTTGATTCTAAGGCACCTTTAACAATAAATGCTCATCTTGAACTAGCTCTCTTCTTCTCTATTAGAATTCTGGCAGTGTAGACACTGCTAAGTGTATTACTGCCCTCCACAGGTTAAAGATTGAACTAATTGTTATATACTTGCACTAACATATTGTATATGACAATTTAGTTCAAACTTTAACCTGTGGAGGGCAGTAATACACTTAGCAGTGTCTACACTGCTGGAATTCAAATAGAGAAGAAGAAGAGAGCTAGTTCAAGATGAGCATTTATGGTTAAAATGTATAAAATTTAAAAAAATATTTTAGAAAATAAGTGATGGTTTCTCTAGATAAGACCCTTATTTCTCGTCTGGGATCGCTGTAAACTGTAATTTTGACCTGGGCTCCATTCCCACTCCATGGCTGGGTGGGAATGTTGAATTTGCTGATGAGGTCTCGGTGGATGATGTTTAGAGTGGCTCCTGAGTCAATCAGTGCTGTGGAATCGAGAAAGGATTTTTTTTTTAGCGATTCTGAAAGGAAGCATGAATGAATTTGTGTGAGGTAGAGAAAAGTGGTCAACACTCACCTGGTTGGTTGTACTTGTGGTCCTCTGTCCTTTGTGTGGACAAACAATGATATGATGGCCTGCCTCTCCACAGTAGAAGCAAAGATTGTGCATGAGTCGTCGTAGCTTTTCTTCTTCAGTGAGTTTAACAAAACCAAGTTTCATTGGTTCGTGAATGGGCTGGATTTCAGATGGTGTTGTAGATGATAAAGCTTGGCTGAATGAGATGCTTGTTTGGTTGGAATGATTGGCTGTGAAAAACGCATTGGATTTCTTCTACGAGCATTTCTCATGAGATTATCAATTTTGATAGCCAAAGTCACATATTCAGAAAAGGAACAATTTTCACATTTGCAAGATGCTTAGTTTGTAATTCAATGTTCAAGCTTTTCTGAAACATGGCTTTTAGCGAGACATCATTCCAACCACTCTGGGTAGTGAGCGTTCGAAAATCAATGGCATAATCGGCAGCGGTGCGGTTTCCTTGGCTCATATGAAGCACCTGTTAAGAAATATCTTTGCCTTCCGCCAGATATTCAAACACGCCCAGATTTGCTGAAAAAAGTAGCTGTAAGAAGTCTGAAATAATCAGATTCCCAATCAATAACTTTGCCCATGAGCAATGACATGAGGAACGCACACTGCTTTTCATCAGTCAAATTGATCATCTTGGTTATATATATATATATATATATATATATATATATATATAAAAAAATTCAACTTGATGAATAAACCCTCTGCAATGCTCCGCTGAACCATCAAACTTATTAGGTAAAGCAAAGCTTACCATCTTCGGCGTGGTGGTTGGAAGCGTGAGGTATTCGTTGGCAGATTGTAGTTAATTAGTTGCTCTTGGTAACCTTGGAGGACCTCGCTTTGATAAACCAATGCCGCTTGAAGCTTGGAAACTTCTGCTGAGTATTATGTGATGAGGTGGAGGCTGAAGCCGAGTTAGAATCCATATGCAGAAGTTTATTAGAGAGAGTGCAGACAAAAACCAAATCGACAGGCAGATAATCATAAATGTGGAAGCAGGCAATAGGTCAGCTTCACAACAAAATCCAACAATCCAGTCTAAAATGCAAGTTCAAAGGGAAATCCAAACAGCAGAAAACGAGGAATGGTTCATACATGAGAAATAACAGGGAATAGACAATGAATGCTCAGTAAGGCAGGTGAAACTGGCAATACTTCACAACTACAGTTTGGCATGGCTAGGCTATATGGCTGCCAAACCGGATATCACTGCAGAGCTAGCAGAGGGAGTAGTTACAGTTAGTACTCAGGTGAAGGCTCCCTCTGCTGGTGTGGCGTTACAGCTCTACAGCAGTGGTTCTCAAACCTGTCCTGGGGACCCCTCACCACTGCACATTTTGCATGTCGCCCTTATCTAACACACCTGATTCAAGACATCAGCTAATTAGTAGAGACTGTAGTCAATAATTTTGTCCCTTAAAACTCATCTTTGATCACCAAAATGACATATTTAATTTTTTTTTCCCCTGTGAAAAATTTCTTAAATAGCTTAAATACAGTTATATTCAAGCCTTAAAATAGCATTTAATATACGGTAACGGGAATCAATGAATATGCAAATTAGCCCCGCCTCCAATTGCTCACGCCAGCTCGGGGATTCAGTCAACTTACGTATCACTCTTTACAACATCGGAAACATAACCGTAATTAATATGATTCGACTTTTGCTTAACTATGTTATCAAACAGCTAATAATTTGTTGCTAGCGTTACACAAACCATGTTCCCATTTACCATGTCAGAGTCAGCTGCCTTCTAACAATCAGTATCCTTACAAATGCTTTAACAACTCAGAACATCAGTGGAGAAAGCAGTTCATCATGACATCGTAATATACATCATAAACCCTCCATATTGTTAAATCTATAAAATTTTTTCATATCAACAGAAAAATATACGGGGATAATCTGGCTTCTCTCAAGACTCCCCTGCTAGTTCCCTTGCGATACTAGACGAGTACAGCGTTGTTCGTCTTATTAATTAATAGTGATTATTAATGAGACAAGATGGGAGAAAACTCCTTTTTCTCAGATTCTGAAGCCTTTATACAGTCACCCAGTATAAACTGCACGGCCATTGGTTCGTGAAGTTAAAGTAAACAAACCAATGACAGCGCAGTAAGCGCGAGCCAATGTGAGCGAGCCTGCTCGAGCCCGCCAAAAGGGGCAGGGTCTCGGGCTATATAAGCGGCCGTCTCACCATGGCAAATCAATTTATTCTCCTTCAGCGACGCAGATATCATCTCTTCAATTGATCTACGAGACTTGAAGCCGCCTTCACCTGCAAGCAGCTGGATTCGCTGCTTATCAACTCGCCGCTCTGCAGCAGTTTGCTCGCTAGCAGCCGCCACCTTCAGCAGCCTGCAACTCTCTCGCCGCTCTTTCAGCTCGCCGCTCAGATCACCATTCTCGTGCAGCGCTGATCGCCCACCGCTTCGCAGCAGCCAGATCAGCTTGCCGCTCTCAAGCAGCTCTGTTCCCACGCCGCTTCCTAGCAGCCTGGTCAGCGCCTCACCCCCGAGCCGCCTGCAGTTTGAGCGAGTGCACTTCAGTGTATCCTTTTGCAACACAGTTGCTTTCTAAAAGAGCTATTTCTAAAGAGCAAATTTCAAATTTGCAACAACGTTGCACCACGGCTTTGGTACGTGCAGAACCCCTCTGCATGCTGATGATGGGCACAGTGAGTGCGTATTATGTCTTGGGAAATCCCACACAGAAGCCGTGCTCACGGAAACGACCTACTCTCACTGTGAGAGTATGAGTCTGGCATCTTTGTACTCGCGGATAGCATTCTTTTCAGAACGCGACTCCGCCCCTTGCGCCCTCCCATTTTCTTCCTCCCAGGAGCCTGTGAGGAAAAACAGCGGGGTAGAGGATCTCAGCTCTCAGATGAGAGTGAGCTAACGTCACCTCAGGTCCTGCGTGCCTCACTCTCTCCACACAGAGAGGCCTCCCCCGTCCATTTCTCCCACCCAGACCAACACCCTCTGCCATCGCGAGCGACTTGGTCTCGTTCGGGGGAACTGATGAAGAGCCGCTGGATGACAGCATGTCCTTGGCAGCGTCATATGCCGAGGAGTGGTCGGGCTTGCTTCATGACCCCGTCCCCTTGCCATCTTTGGAGCTGATTGATGCCAGGGCATCCATCAACTCAGAGCTCACCCGCATGCTGTCAAAGGCAGTTGAACAGCTCGGTTTGGAGTGGTCTGCGCCTGAGGAACCCACACACAGCCACTTGGACTAGTGGTTCCTGCCTGGACGCTGCCAAATGCCTCCTCAGCAGTCAGTGCCCTTCTTTCCGGAGGTCCATGATGAGCTCACGAAGTCATGGCGCGCTCCCTACTCTGCCCGCTTGCATCCTTCTGCCTCTCATGCTGTCATCTCCGCTGACGGTGCCGGGCAGAAAGGATATGAAAAGCTGCCTCCTTTGGATGAAGCTGTGGCTGCACACTTGTGTCCACCTGCTGCCATTGGATGGAAGTCGAAGGCCTCCCACCCAGCCAAGCCGTACCACCTCGGCCCTCGCTGGATGGGCGTACACCTCGGCCGGTCAGGCAGCTTCAGCTTTGCACTCCATGGCGGTACTCCAGGTGTACCAAACAAAGCTGGACCTTGGCACAAAAGTCGTCCCAGGCCATGCGACACTTTCTGCTGAAACGCTACAGCTCCTCTGCTTCGAGCCGCCCTAAGTCAGCGCCAGCTCAGCAGCAGCCACCCAAGGACAAGCCGCCAGCCACTAAGCCCGCGCCACGGCCTGAGCACAGATGGCGCTCGTGCTTTGCTAGGCGCCATCCCCCTCCGATGCGACAGGGACCCCGGCCCAGGAAATCGGCAGCTGGTGCCCATACTTTAAATTGTTGAAGTCCTCACTGTATTGGTCCGTTCTTCTGTTACAAACGCTGTGTTGCTGCAACAGGGATGAGGCAAAAACGGACTTCAAACAAAACAGGGTATTTATTCAACCATGAACAGAACAGCGAACACCATTAAACCACATAAACAACAACATCAACGTAACTTCAAGAACGGACCGGGAGTGCAAGGAGTAAATCCAACTTAAAGGGAGTGCTAATGACACTGAACAGGTGCAGGGAATCCAGGGAGAAGCAGGAAGGCTGACGAGGGAAGTGCAAACAGGTGATGAAAAGGGAGGATTCTGAGAAACGGAGTCCGGGACAGGCGTGGTTGTTACAATATGGGTATAGAATTTCTTTTCACTTATTTATTCAATTTGTTTCTAATTGGCTTATTTAATATAGAGAATAACTTTGAATTTGACTATGAATACAATTCTTCCAAATGACACTTTGAAATACCCTTTTCACTCTTGTTCTTCAGAAAAACAACAACAACAACAACAACAAAATAAAAATAAAACCAAATAATTAAGTGAAACAAAAGAACAGTGGAACTTGAGAGTAGAAAATCAGTAGAAAATAAAAGAAATTACAATAGATCAACCTTACTGCTCACAATAACGGTCCCAATGTGGATTAGGGTTTCACCAAACTTTAGCTCCAGTTCAGTGCTGCTTACACAAGATCCTTCTTCCGCAATTGAGTTCTGAGCAACACAGTTCAGTCAGAAAAACTAAGGAAAAGCGTGTGCACAATCCTACCACTTTCTTGATTCTTGTAGCTCAATCCTTATATGTGCATGTCTCGCCGGTTCCTGCTCGCAGTCTCTTTCTAGTGCAATGCAGGGACAGTTCAAGTTCAAAGTCTTCTTCAACAATCGTCCAGTTCCAGAAAATATGCTGCACCTGATTCAAGGGATGGTGGAAAAAAGAAGATGGGGAAAGGAAGGACAGAAAAAAAACCCCAACCTTGCAAAAGACAATGCCAAAAATACAATTAGACATTCCGTTCAAGATATACATCATTACAGCAGTTAATCTGTGAATAAACAACATTTCAACATATTTAACTCCATGTTCATTTACCATTAACACATTGGAATTTGCATAGACATGCTAACAGCATTTTTCAAATGACGCGCTTAGGCCTCATCTGCCCGTATCACATGTGCGTCACGATCAGCCATTTCTCATAGCTCGAATACATGACAAAAACCCATTAAAATAACATGTGTAAACTGCTTAAAGTAACTTTTAAAACTGAACATTAGTTATTTAACACATTCACTCGCTATTCCTCCCGTTTTAAACAGAGGATTAGCTTTTATACATCTTTTATATACTAGTAGTGTTAACATATACCTTGTGTCACTTTTGAATGATTTATATCGATCACAGAAGATATTCTGCAACATTCCTGTTACAATGACGGCTTAGAGAACTCCTAAAACCCCTAGAAGGGTTATGTGTGTTTCACCAACAAGAGGTCCTGTTGAAATGAGGGATGAACTGACTTTTGCACCTAGGAAAAAGCAAAATGTTAGTTTGACAAAGTTTCTTCACGAAGATGTGGATTTTGTGAAGCGTGATTTCGTAATGTCTGGTAATCGTGTGGGACAATATGCGTTTGACAAGGTAGCACGTGTTGTGAAACTCTACACTGTGGATGTTGGAGATAATTTTATATTGCAAGACCCTTGTTTGATCTTCCCTGCGAAAGACTGGTTTATGTTTTTCAATTACATTTGGAGAGATTTGAATGACTGCAGCGATGATCCGTTGTACATCGCAGAGTGGGATGGTGTGACTCCCAACACAAGATTTCGCGTGGTCGGAGATCATAGTAAAAAGCTACCGGAGGATTGTGGAAAGATGTACGTATGCTTGACAATATTTTTACCTGTATTGACAAGATGTTTAGATGGTGTGACATGTATGATCGTTACAGCTCCGTGAAGGTGAAATTGTTTCACCCTGAGCGGGGCGTTACCAATATAGACCGCCTCTTAAGTCCACCCACATATTACAGCCATTAAATACGTCTGCAAAAATCTCTACGCTCACAACATTCAGCCACCATGTCTCAAGAATCTACAACTGTCTACTGCTACAAAACTGCGGAAACTGATGTAGTGATGTCTGATGACAGTCTGAAAACATCAACACTGTTAGAAAAGCTAATATATTTTCACATTTTTAAAAATGGATTATTAATAGTCATGCACAGTTACTTGAAATTCTGAACTAATATTTATTTTTAGTTTAACAGTTTTTTTTATTTTGATTAATTTCTCTCATTACCGCAACACCTTCCACAATTTACAACCATTTTTTTTTTTTAATATTTCGATGAAACCTGACGTATTTTCAAAATAACATGACAAACCTGAAAGAACATAATTTGTAGATTCTGCACATGCATTTAAAATTAAAGTACTATGTTCCTATTAATTAAATTATCATTTAATGAACATCTGTTGCGGTAATGATACATATGTTTCGGAAATTAGGTTAATTATTTCGGTAATGATAATACGTATTTTTGTCTAAGATTTTGTTAAAAACTAATTTTAAAGTAGAAAAAACAGATAATATTTGCACAATCATGCATTCAAGTTCAAAACAGTTTTATTTTCAATGTAGATTAGTGGTTGTTTCAAAACAAAAAAACAAGTTGCAGATCTGTTTACATGTACTCTAAACATTGTAATCTGATTCAAATATCCATTTATATGTGTTTTATATACATTCCAATTAAAACGTTTGAGCATGTGCTCTGCATGTGTGTGGTCATATCAATCACACTTGTGGTAACCTTGCCTGGAAAATCCAGCCTCACCACTGTACCAGCGGATGAGTCTGGTCGGCCATTGAATCAATTCAATTTCTAGGGCGGAGCAAATCCGAGCAAACAGGAAGCGGAGTAAACCAATCAGAGAAGGGTGGATATGACGTTGGCAAAGCAACAAGAGAGTCAACAGCGAAAAGTAAATAATTAATGTGTTTTTGGTCATTTAAAACTGAATTCACGGCTGAATAGAACGAACTCTCAGGTCTCCTGTGCGCAATCTTTGTTGATATTGAAGGGACTTTTGCCGCACTAGAGTGATGCTGTCACTGAAATAAACAAATCTGATTGCACAGTATGGTTTAGAGTTGACTCGAGGCGCGACGGAGGGCGGACTGACCAGACTGATATATCTTGTAGAAGATATATCATTCTGGACTTGCCAGGCAAGCGGTAACCAGGGTTGCGTCAACAGACGATGATCATGTATCGACGATAGCCAGAGATATTGTCAAAAGCATCAAATCTTGGCAATATTAAGAGGATTTGGTATTTCCAATTAATGTAGGCCTGTTACATTCTTCTAGTCTATTACTATAACTATTTGGTTCGGCTTTTTTTATTATTAAATTAATATTAGACGTGCTGTGAGGATAATAACCCGGATGAGTCTGGTCGGCCATTGAATCCATTCAATTTCTAGGGCGGAGCAAATCCGAGCAAACAGGAAGCGGAGCCAGAGATATTGTCAAAAGCATCAAATCTTGGCAATATTAAGAGGATTTGGTATTTCCAATTAATGTAGGCCTGTTACATTCTTCTAGTCTATTACTATAACTATTTGGTTCGGCTTTTTTTATTATTAAATTAATATTAGACGTGCTGTGAGGATAATAAAAGATTAGGCTATTTGCGCAAAGTTTGGACGTTGCTTCTTGTGTGAGATATCCATTGGCTCCCCTTCTTGTTTTAAAACGGAAAGATTTCCAATATTATGATGAAGGGATACATACGCTACTGTCTGTTGGCATACATCTTTACAATTAAAGTTCCAATCCGATCGAAATTTCATTTGGATCGAGCTCAATCGGATCGATTAAGTGTTTACATGAACGTTTTTCAATCTGATTGAGCCATCAATCCGATTACAAATGGATTATTTGGGTGCATGTAAACGTAGCCACTGTCTCAGAAATCAAACTCTTTTGGACTGAAACATCCACAGGCAAAATCACAAAAGTAGGACACTTCTCTCATGTAGATAAGGCCTGCTTTTGTTGATGTCAGCTTAAAGAGAAACAAACAGTAATTTTGATTTAAATATATAAAATATTTAAGATATTAAATATGGACATACTAATATCAAATAACAGATAAAATAACATATCTTTTAATCTTAAACTTCTCTCTTTTAGAGTTTGCAGGTAATTACCTCAATGGACCCACATAACTGCCTCTTTTTAGTTCCGACCATACTCATACTTAAAGTTACTCCACCCCAAAATTAAAATTGTCATTAATCACTTACCCCCATGTCGTTCCAAACCTGTAAAAGCTTTGTTCGTCTTCGGAACACAATTTAAGATATTTTGGATGAAAACCGGGAGGCTTGTAATTGTTCCATTGACTGCCAAGTAATTAACACTGTCAAGGCCCAGAAAAGTATGAAAGACATCCTCAAAATAGTCCATCTGCCATCAGTGGTTCAATCTGAATTGTATGAAGCGGCAAGAACACTTTTTTTGTGCACAAATAAAATAAAATATCGACTTTATTAAACTTTTTCTTCTCCTCTGTGACACTTCCTGGAAGCGCGTTCATGAGTTCACAAGCAGTCCACGACACATGCGTACAGACCAAACATGCCAGACAAGTGTGCCTCAGATCATGCACGATGCATGCATCGTGACCTGCTAACGTAGAGGCCAGTGTACAGACAGAGAACGCTGGAAGACGCTGTGCGTGATCTGTACGCATGTGTCATGGTCTGCTTGTGAACTCATGAACGCGCTTCCAGTAAGTGTCACAGAGGAGAAGAAAAAGTTTAATAAAGTCGTTATTTTTTAATTTTTTTGTGCACAAAAAAGTGTTCTCGTTGCTTCATAAAATTCAGATTGAACCACTGATGGCAGATGGACTATTTTGACGATGTCTTTCATACTTCATCTGGGCTTTGACAGTGTTATTTACTTGGCAGTCAATGGGACAGTCACAAACCTCCCGGTTTTCATCCAAAATATCTTAAATTATATAATTTATTAATTATAATAATTATATGTTCTGACGAACTAAGCTTTTAGCAAATGATGTGAAACTTCCTTAGTTACTCTACCTTGTGTAGACCACCATGCAGTTATTTATACTTATTGAAATGGAAACTTAACTGAAAATAACCTTATTCACTCTAATAGTGACTTGAAACAAAACCCAACTGTTACAATGAATTATAAAAAAAACATAATATCATCATAACTCTGAATATTCTGACAAAAAAAAAAAAAAAAGTTATTCAGGAGCATCATCCGTGATCAATCTGAGCATGTTCAGCAGCCTATTAGTTGCACCTGACCGTAAAACCTGACATTTTAAGCTCTTGCTTTTTAATATTTTAATAGTATAAGTTGCTCCTACTAAATTAACTATAAATTTATGTCTTTTTAATGTTGACCTCTACATTTGAAAGTTCGGTCAACCTTTAAAATAGATTTGACAAAATTGGAAACTGGATTTTTTTTTTTTTTTTTTACTGGGACATTTACCTGCTGAGTCAAGAATGGCTGTTCTTTTGGGGCAGCATCTTGAAGATTTTCTTGAACTTCATTTGCTTCTTCAAGAATTCTCATTTCCGAAACAGAAGTTCTCTTTACCGCAACTGTCGTTAAATGGTTGCGGTATATGAGAATGGTGTTGCGGAGGATGAGGTACCTGAGTATGTTTTGCTAACAATAGAGGAGCCATGAAGGCTTTGCTATTTTTTTACTCAGTGCATATAATTAGACTTTAATAAAGCACATTTTCATAAAAAATTGTAAATCTAACAATTTTCGAAATGTAGAAAACTACCTGTTTCGGTAATGATAATCGAAATGTCGTGTAAACATTCTGACAAGAGAATATTTAACATTTAACTGGAGAGATATAAAGAGATGATCTTACCTGGTAGCCATCTTGAAGTAACTGGCCCATGTGCTTGGCTACTCAAAATCAAACTCTATTTAAATTCTGTATTCTGCACTTAAACAGTCCTCAAAAAGTGTTGCGGAGGATGAGAACATCTGGCATTGACACATCATTTTCCTAATTTTTCTTCTTTATTATTATACATGAATATTCAGTAAATAGTTTTTCTGCCATCTGAAATAATCTAGTAAAACACCCATTTATTTTTTTCTAAATTATTTTATGTTAATTTGTTTAAATTACAACATAACACACGTTCAAACACAGCCGGACGCATTGCGGTAATGAGAATTTCAGCAGAAAATGCAATAAAATTGAAAAATAATAAATTCTTATGTTGAAATCACACATTGTGCAAGGTAGAGAACAGTATTGTCTTTATTCTGATGCTTTTTAATATTACTATATTACACATTTTATATTTAAAATCATTAGTGCCGTGGTGTTTTAATGGTTTCGTGAGAATCACCCATCTATCAAAATTTTAGATAAGAAGAGGAAGGGCCGTAAAACATTACTGCTGGTACAGTGGCTCGGATGGCCTGCTAAATTTGCATCGTGGGTTGATCAGAAAAAGCTGGTTGATGTACAAACACCATAAAAACAAATTCATGCATAGGTTGTGTGCATTAGTCTAATTCCAACCATGGCTGAGGGTGGGTTTTATGCAGGGATGGATTATGGGTTGTGTGGGCCCCTGGGCAAAACGTTGCACACAACCTATGCATGAATTTGTTTTTATGGTGTTTGTACATCAACCAGCTCTTTCTGATCAACCCACGATGCAAATTTAGCAGGCCATCCGAGCCACTGAATCGTACGTCTTGATTTCGGTCGTCTTTCACTTGTATGCTTATATCGGTGATGGATGATTTATTAACCGGCACGTAATGCGGTCTGTCGTATCTAACACTAATGATCTTGTTATTCTCACCATCTATATGTACACACCTTAATAGTGGGACGTGATGGTCTCCAACTGATTGATATTCTATTATATCCGTGTATATATACATGGTGTAGAATCCACCATTTATGTCGGCTTGATAGGGTGCGTACGTCACAGGTATGAACACAACACTACGGTCTTCATCACTTTGGTTATTAGTTTCTATAGCCACCCCCGGTTTTAATCCTAAAATAACAGCCAGCTTCCCATAAAACGTCAACGACGTCTTCGGGCTCCCTTTCAGAAACACCTTGTTTTTAACATGATCAAAGTCCAATCTCACGTGTATTGGAAGGTTCGCATTGATCTCTCTAATCAAAAAAACAATGTCATCATAATAACCGGCCTTTAACCTTTGTAGTACATTTGATATTTTTTTATCCCTGATTATGAAAATCTCAGCTTCTTTGTCTTCAGCAGGGTATTCGGGGAGGGAATCCTCTCTATTTGCAGGTGTTGTTTCATCGTAGTTGATGATGAATGCGGCGTCTTCCTCATTAAACGTATACCAGCTTCTAGGGTATTCAATTTCGATCAACCCAACTTCCCATTCTCCTTTTAAGTTTAGAGCTCTTGCCAATCTGGTTATATAACTAGATATAGTGTTTTCTGGATAAGCAGCTAACGATGCATTGCAGGGGAGCGTAACATAAAACCCACCCTCAGCCATGGTTGGAATTAGACTAATGCACACAACCTATGCATGAATTAGTTTTTATGGTGTTTGTACATCAACCAGCTCTTTCTGATCAACCCACGATGCAAATTTAGCAGGCCATCCGAGCCACTGTACCAGCAGTAATGTTTTACGGCCCTTCCTCTTCTTATCTAAAATTTTTTCAACTTTAAATGTTTTGTCTTTACTCACAACTATTTTTTGTAACTCTTCCGCATAAAATACACCGTCGATAACGTCACCGTCATAATCGCACAGTCTGTAAACAGGAAGATCACGTGGGATACAGGCCGTAATAGTGAAAAACTCATGCGTGTAGTTTTCCTCATACCCTTTTGCAAAAGTGCCTCTTACTTTAGAAATTATTAACCACATCACCAATTTTGTATTTAAATACCGGTTTGACAGTGCTGTTTATACTGTCACCGTATAGATTATGTAACACAAGAGACTCGTTTTCTTTACACACATCAATAGGCCTCATCTTGATACTTCTGTGATAACTGGCATTGTATCCTTGTGATGTCTTATCCTTAAGTATATCGATGTAGCGTTTGGAGTTTGTAGCTGTTAAATATCGCCACATTCTACATTTCAAGGTTCTATTAAATCTCTCGACAACACTTGCCTTTAATTCAGTTGGTGTTGTAAAATGCGTGATGTTATATTTTTTCATCAGATTTTGAAGTGTTTATTGTAAAATTCTTTCCCTTTATCTGTCTGTAGCCTCAACGGAGTTCGTCCGTCATTCAGTATAGATTCAAAAGCTTTAGCAACCTCTACACCACTCTTGTTTTTTAACACACGTGTCCATGCATATTTACTAAACAGGTCGATACATGTCAACAGAAAATTATTGTTGTCATTCTCCTTGGAATATGCAGACATGTCAACCAGATCAGCTTAAAATTGCATATCAATACCGTAGACAAAGACACGATTCCTTTTGTATTTCACAGGCGCTGTTCTGTGTAGCGTGTACGCATCCTCACCAGCGAGCCAGTCTGAAACCTGCTTATTGGATAAACGAACACCTGTTTCTTTTAAAACAGCATCTTTTAAACTTTTTTACCACCTAAAGAACCAGGGTTAGATGGTGTGTAATAAATCTTTTTCATTTCTTCAGACATATTGTCACATCAGCCTCCACAAAAGAATAACACGGTTCGTTTAAGTGAATAGGATATTTATTTCTCAAACAGTGAAAGAAAACACCTGCATCATACATCATCGATATAGTGTAGAAATTGTATACACATTACAGTGTTTTTCTCAAGGATGTAATCAATCAGTGTATCAATGATTTCACAAACATCGGTCTGATCGTCTCTTGACAGCATGACCACACATAAATCTGTCACATATGTACACAGACACAAAATATCGGCTACTCTAATACAACTCCCACATTCAGTCATCAGGTCTAAAATTTTTCTGATAGACACACAAATTGGTTCACCAGCATTAACACACATACGCATCATATCAGTCCACTCATTTGACACTGATCTTACAACACACATTTGTTTCTTGAGGCTTGTAAAACGTCTGGCATCAACACCACATCTGTTTACATTGATAGATACACATCCATGATCGTTAATGATGTTATACAACAAATTGGTCATCTCACATCTGATACGTCTTTTAAGTAGACACTTTGCCAGACCGGTAGCGAAGCACGTGTTCTCCATGGTGGTGTTACACACGATCAACTTGGACAAAGCCTTTCCAGCTGTCCACAGCGTCATAGACAATCTGTTCACTGTAACGTCCACAACTTTTTCTCTGACTTCACAAAGTTTCTCCACAATGTATACCTCGTCACGCAATTCATGCAGAATAGCGTCAACAGAACCCTGAATCCTCTGGGGGTGCACCCTTAAACCGCAACGGTTCAGTGCTTGGGCGACAATGTGTTTAAGTTCCTCAAAGTATGCATCGAAGAAATACAGTCCAGGTTCAAACAAACAGGAATGTCTGATTTGACTCGGGTGGTTTACTTTACAACCCGCACAGAGTTCTTTAAGTTTTTTGTTGATGAGATGTTCCAGGAGAACAACGACAGTAGCTTTTATAATTTTGAACCCGTCGGTGCGGATACAGTTGTCTGTGTAGTCCACTCCGGCATAGGCCGCTGCTCCAGCTATTGTGCCGGTGTTGCCGTACGGTGTTGTAAGGAAGGTCAGATTGTGATACCCCAGATCCATGCAGAATTTATCCAACCAACTGTTGTCACATAATTGTGGGTGGGGCTCCAATGGTATAGCATCGTCATCAGGCATCGCCACGTCAGTTTCCGCAGTGTTGTAGCAGTAGACAGTCGTAGATTCTTGAGACATAGCATTGTCATCAGACATCACTACATCAGTTTCCGCAGTGTTGTAGCAGTAGACAGTTGTAGATTCTTGAGACATGGTGGCTGAATGTTGTGAGCGTAGAGATTTTTGCAGACGTATTTAATGGCTGTAATATGTGGGTGGACTTAAGAGGCGGTCTTCAGTATTGGTAACACCCCGCTCAGGGTGAAACAATTTCACCTTCACGGAGCTGTAACGATCATACATGTCACACCATCTAAACATCTTGTCAATACAGGTAAAAATATTGTCAAGCATATGTACATCTTTCCACTGAAACAAAAACCTCATGTCGTAGTGCATATGATGCTCAGACTCAGGGATAGGCCATGTATGCTCGTGGAGCTTTGTCTTGTCGTTGCAACAAAAAATATAAACACAATCCTCTGGTAGCTTTTTACTATGATCTCCGACCACGCGAAATCTTGTGTTGGGAGTCACACCATCCGACTTTGCAATGTACAACGGATCATCGCCGCAGTCATTCAAATCTCTCCAAATGTAATTGAAAAACATAAACCAGTCTTTCGCAGGGAAGATCAAACAAGGGTCTTGCAATATAAAATCATCTCCAACATCCACAGTGTAGAGTTTCACAACACGTGCTACCTTGTCAAACGCATATTGTCCCACACGATTACCAGACATTACGAAATCACGCTTCACAAAATCCACATCTTCGTGAAGAAACTTTGTCAAACTAACATTTTGCTTTTTCCTAGGTGCAAAAGTCAGTTCATCCCTCATTTCAACAGGACCTCTTGTTGGTGAAACACACATAACCCTTCTAGGGGTTTTAGGAGTTCTCTGAGCCGTCATTGTAACAGGAATGTTGCAGAATATCTTCTGTGATCAATAATGTAACACTCCCCTAAACCTTATTTAAATAACAAAATTAGCATGTAGGTAGTGACGCAGGTGTGAATATTCGCCCCTGTTTGATCTGTTTTTTAACACATACAGACAACAGCTTGGGAAGTCATACAGCCACTGGTATAGGAAGTCACATAGCCACGTCACAATGTAACACCATGGGTCATATATTACCTGACATATGTCCTGACATCTGACATCTTACAACCAGGGCTGGACTGGGACAAAAAAATGGCCCTGGCATTTTTGCTCAGACCGGCCCACCACAATCGGTCGGACACCACCCACAAGTACACCATCCTACAAAGCTGATTAGTAAGTGCAAGTGGACCAGTGTACTCACTCTCTCTTGACTGACTCCCTGGTGATCAGAGGTGGCAGTGGAGTAGGGCCTACACACCAATGGACAGCAAAGATCAGAAAAAAAATCTTATTTTAAGTGTTTAACTTTGCATTATAATCTTAAATCAAGAAATCTTGTCAAGTGAAATTATCTTGCTACATTGACAGATAATTTCACTTATTTTGAGTATCTTTTCCCTTAGATTTTAGTGTTTTTATCTTGTTTTTAGACACCCCTTTTTGGCAGTGCATATTTTATACTTACTCAGTGGAAATGGCTGCATGGCCCTCTGAACACCCCCCAAAACAATGAACTACAGGAGTGAGGGCATCCTGAGAGAGAGAGAGAAAGAGAGAGAGGGAAGAGAATGATAACTGAATGAGTTAAATGATCACCATACCAGTATCTTTAATCTATAACAATGTAGAGATAGATGCACATATTTTATTCTTACTCAGTGGAAATGGCTGCATGGCCCTCTGAACACCCCCCAAAAACAATGAACTACAGGAGTGAGGGCATCCTGAGAGAGAGAGAGAAAGAGAGAGAGGTGGTAAAGGGAATAATGAGTCACATTTTCAGTGTACAATATTATATGTTTATAATAATATCAATAATCTCATCTCACCTTACAATAACAGCAGTTTCCTCAGTAGCTGGCTTTTCTCTGCAACTCTGTCTATTACAGTGTCAGTGTCCAAAGCCACGAGGACGTCCTTTTCAGTGGCCATCAACATAAAGGCTTCCAATTTGCTGGCAGACAGGCTGCTCCTCAGTCTGTTTTTGATATATTTTAGGGTTGAAAATGATCGTTCGCAGGCCACCTGGGTTATTGAAAGAGTCAGCAAAAACTTGTACGCAAGTCCAAGCAGGGGATATGCATCAGTGAGCATGTTGAATCTCTGGAGAATCTGATAGCAGCACAGTGGGCACTCTTTGCAGGAGGCACAGCTTTTGTTGATGATTTCCATGTCCTCTTCCTTTCCATCAGGTCCATCCTCCACTGTTCTGGTCACATATTCATCCAGTGGTGACTCTTTCAGCTTGTCCCACTGTCCCGCTAAGCTTTTCAGCTCATACTGCAGGTTGTCAACCGTTGCCCTGCAATCAAATTTAACCAGGCACTTGCTGAGGTCTTCAAGTGCAGATTTAGGGAGAGCACTGTTTCTGATCAAGGAGAAGTTTTTGGGATCCAAAACTGACAAATCTGCATAAAGAGTGCCATGTGTCAGAAATCTTTGGTGGATGGCCTCAATAGCTGGACCTTTACCTCGTAGGCTCTCTCAGCATCAATTATGGTGTCATCCTGAGACATCTCACCTGGCATGGCTTTCTTCTTCTTCCTTCTTCTCTGTGGCAGTGCAGCCTCCACTTCCATGTCTGTCTCCTCATCTTGCTGCTCAAGTTTTTCATTTGCCCATTTAACAAAGTCATCAGCAGCAGCCTTGACAGTCTGGAAGTCTCTCGCCATCTTTTTTAGGGCATCTTGTGTTGACACGACCATCCTATGGGCAGAGAGGATGTCCATCCCTTCCGTATGCAGGTACTTTGACAATGGTGATGTATGCTCAAATATCCTAAGGAATAATTGAGCTGTCAGTATTGTCTCATACCTGAGTAGGCCCTCTTTGTATCCTCTGGCTTTGGTGCGTACATTTCCTTTCACAGTCTTCAGTTCCTGTATGGCTGTGAGTGTGGACAACACATCAATGTACAAACTGTCTTGAGGCTTTCCAAATGATCCAAATACTTTGTTCAGAGCATCATGCTTAGCCCACCAACGTGTCTCTCCAATTGGTGCAATGCGTCTGTGTCGCTTGTCATGGCTCTCCTTCTCCCAAATGTTCACTCTCTGATATGACTCCCTGATGAACACTGCAGTGTCATTGAGGAGATCGAACAGTGATCCACTCTCTATCACTATTTGAGTAGTATCAGACAGCACGAGATTAAGGACATGTGCATAGCACCATACGTGTACATGGTTGGGGGACTGTGATGCCAGCAGGGCAGAGAAGCCTCTGTACTGCCCCTGCATATTTGAAGCTCCATCTGTTGCATTTCCAATGCACAGACTTGTGTCCAGTTTCAGACGCTCAAGGACCTCTGTTAGCAACTTGACAAAGGACTGACCAGTGGATGCGCTGCACCGAACCACTGCGACAAGCCTCTCATTGACAACATCAGTCACATACCTCAAAATGACTGAGCATTGGTCTTGTGCTGTTATATCCTGTGTTGTATCCAGCTGGACAGAAAACATTCCAGCTTTCTGGATTTCAGTGGAGATGTTTTGCTGAATTAAGTTCCGGATGGTATCAATCACAGAGTTTACAGTCGTTTTAGACAGTAGAGAGACGAGGGAACCTCTGCCTTTTGATCCTGGTGACACATGTATTTTTTTGCTCTTCTCAATCACATTACTTAGATGCTCTTTTAAACACACATCATATTTTCCCAACAAAATTACCAGCTCCAAAAAATTTCCATGGTCAATGCTATCGTTGTCCAGGGTATACGCAGCCTCATTCTCCTCCTGTCTGTAGCTTAGGCCCCTCTTTCCTATCACTTTTACGACCTCCACTACCCGTTCCAAAACCTGACGCCTCTTCTTGACCTGATTTCTGTGATCTGTCAGCTGTCTGCCCCCCAGTAGGTTTTTGATGTCAGCTTTTGAGCAGTTTAAAAAATAAGCTTCGGCACAATTTCTGTGTGCCATGCTTTTTTCATGCTCTTCCGCTCTCTGGTGCACATGTCTCCAGTCTGACATTCCATTTATGAAAATGGTGGAGTCAGTTGGCTTGCTGAAGGCCAGACATAAAAAACAAAACAAAGCATGACGTTCATTAC
This sequence comes from Ancherythroculter nigrocauda, assembly GCA_036281575.1. Lineage (NCBI taxonomy): Eukaryota > Metazoa > Chordata > Actinopteri > Cypriniformes > Xenocyprididae > Ancherythroculter > Ancherythroculter nigrocauda. The sequence continues at coordinate 35,552,780 of VTFQ01000002.1, read as the reverse complement.
AATACGTCAGCCACCTTCTGCTTTTGCCATCTCTACTGGTGAACACCTTCTTCACCACAGGGTTTTTAGCATCCTGTCTGGGGTGATGATTTAAAAACACCTGCATCATAGCAGGCTCAGGACGGGCGAAGTAGTCTACAGCCTGTTCCTCCCTGTCTCTCTCCTCCACTGCTAACTTAACCTGGCTTGACTAGACATAAGAACAGAGAGAGAGGATTACAATTAATTGGTAGAGTTATTAAAAGTACACTTAGTAAGGATCCATTTTGGTTATATAGTCCTGTATTCTAGAAGAGTAGGATTACTAGATGGATAATTTTCTCTATGTTATAAAAGCTAGTTAACCCTTAGAACGTGGATGTAGAATACTGATAATTCCATAAAGAATTTTTTTTTTTTTTTCAATGAAACAGACAGCAGAAAAAATATAATTTACAATTACAAATATACTTTGTTTTAAAGAGCACAAACCCCTCTTTGTTGTTTAGATCCTCTCATTGTTTAGATACTCCCCATTAAAAACTATGAAAAAGAAAACTATACTACTAAATTATTCACAAAAAACGTCCTAATAAAATGATATTCATGTTATTCACTTGCCATAAACAGCCAAGTGTTCATACCAGAGTAATAGGGTACAAGAGCTATAAAACATAACTTTTTATAGCTGAAAAGTGAGATCTAGTAGACCATCATCACGACTAACGGCTATAAATAGACACCTATAGTCTCGTTGTAAAATAAACACATCATCAGTAATATTACATTATAATAATAACCTGATTTTTTTTTTTTTTTTGAAAAATCAAATTGCATCATTTCAGGTTTTTTCTAGTTAACGAGAAGGGCCGTTACTGCATAAGTGAACTCAGCTACAAGGGTACACTGCTAGCTACAAAAAAAAAAAAAACCCGGGCAAAATGCTGTGCTATTTGACTTTAGCTGACTGAGTGACCAGTGCAGTAGGTGACAGTCTTTATAATAAACTTTATAATAACGATGACGATTATGTTGTTTTATAATAAACATTAATTTAGGTAAAGCATCATCATCGTTGTCGTCGCATCGTGAGTCCCTCGCTCCCTCCCTCCCTAATCATGTAACTACCCTGCTTACCGCTTCTATTATACTCTCCTGCTGCTCCTCTGCCTCACAGGTGTCTCCTCCATGTTCTTCTATGACTATGTTCACCTGTTTTTGCACAGTAACCAAACTAAACATGTCCGTAATTTTTGCACATGTTGAGGCATCAACCTCTAAATTTTTTTATTTTTTTGCCCGCAACTTCTCCGCACCCCCCTTGCACTTGCGCTTTTGTTTTTCCATCTTCCTAATCCACAGATGTTTTGGCCCTGAGCCACTGCATCTGACACACGACACAGAGGGGACGGGGTGGAGTCGGTTAAGAGATATGATTGGGCCAGCCCAGTGTCAGTATGGAAAATGAACCAATGGGCCGCTGTCCCTGCTTTATGGGCCGGTCGTTGGCCAATTTTGTGTTTATTTAAAAAAATCATATCATATCGCGGCCCCGCCCCCAAGTGCATCGGCCCACCGGGCATTTGCCCGGTATGCCAGATTACCAGTCCAGGCCTGCTTACAACTGTCAGTCTGAGAATTATGAGGGTGCAATAAATCAAAAGTGACACAAGGTATATGCTAACACTACTCATACTACTGCACATAATGCAACCACATTTGATGGTTAAACACCATTTACACAACATTTATACAAAACAACCTCTGTAATTGAGGATTTAATCACTTCACTTATCAAGAGAATTTAAATTTTCTAGTTATGAAGTTTCCAGACAGGCAAAACTCCAACCTCTGGAATTTCTCTCTCCTCTGTAACAGTTTGCGCTAGCATCAACCTTGATAATCAACTGACGACGTTCAATTCACATTTTTTTCTCTCAAAATCTCTTGACACAACTGCTAATTTTTGATTCTTAATTTTTTTTTCTGCTAATTCTGTTTTCTAATTCTGTTTTTTCTTTTTTTTCAGTACCGCGTCGGAACTGCTGTTTCTCTCTCTTGCATCGCACGTTCTCGCTTTGTCCTCTCTCTCGCACAGCTCTGATCATAGGGCGGGGCTAACTCTTCGCTCTCCTCATTGGACCAATCTTCACTTTGTTTTATTTAAATAATTTTTCAAATTAGTTTTATTTCTTTTTTGAATTTATGCATTTTCCTATTTCACAAATGTTATTAAAATAAAGTACTGATTTACATATTCACGAGTGTTATGGTTTTTATTCCCTTTTCTATTTTACATTAATAGGGCTCTTAATAACCTGGGTTACACCCCCATCACAGGCGATTCTTGAGATTCACCTTCGAAGGGGTGGCATATCAATACACGGTCCTTCCGTTCGGGCTATCTCTGGCTCCCCGCACTTTTACGAAGTGCATGGATGCGGCTCTCTCCCCTCTGAGACAGATGGGTGTGCGCATACTGAACTACCTCGACAACTGGCTCGTTCTGGCCCAGTCGGAGGTGGAGCTAATATCCCATAGATCTATCATCCTCAACCACTTAGAATGCTTGGGGCTCAGGGTCAGTTTTACAAAGAGCTCATTATCTCCCAGCCAACATGTGTCGTTCCTGGGGATAATTTTAGACTCGACCCACATGAGGGCCACGGTCACTCCAGATCATTCTCTGGATATTCAGCAGCTCGTACAAACCTTTACACCCGGGGCTTCTCTGCCGTTTAGAACGTTTCAGAAGATGCTAGGTCTAATGAGGGCTTGCTTTACATGCGCCCTCTGCAGTTCTGGCTGAAACCATGGGTCCCGCCCCTAGCCTGGCAACATGGTCGTTGCTCGCTCAAGGTGAACCAGGTGTGTGTCACAACCCTGGCCTCTTGGACGAACCCTTGCTGGTTCAAGCATGGTGTAGCAATCGGGGCGATAGACAAGAGGAAGGTCGTCTTCACAGATGCCTCCAAGATGGGTTGGGGAGCTCTGTGAGACAACCACCTGGCCTTTGCTGCTTGGAACGGCCCGGAAAGCGAGCTAAAACTGCCAGGAAATGATGGCAGTATATCGAGCTCCTCAGGCTTTCCTTCCTCTCCTGGTGGGTCACCACGTCTTGGTCAGGTCAGACAGCATGACAGTGGTGTCCTTCATAAATCACCAGGGTGGTCTCTCTTCAAAGCCCCTCTTCACTCTAGCGAATACCATCCTAGAGTGGGCCCAGTGCAACCTGCTCTCGTTGAGAGCAGCACAAATACAGGGCATACTGAACATAGGGGCGGACATGTTGCCCCGGAGCAACCTTCCCTCAGAGGAATGGTCACTCCACCCCCGCTAAGTCCAGAGAATTTGGGGCGTCTTCGGGAAGGCAGAGGTCGACCTCTTTGCCTCAGAAGACAATCATCACTGCCCAATATATTTCTCAAAAGCCAGGGACGTGCTGGCCCATGACTGGCCCAGCCTCCTCCTTTATGCTTTTCCCCCGATCGTGCTGATTCCCCAAGTAATCAGACGAGTCAGGGAAGGTGCTCACAAAGTCCTCCTGGTGGCTCCTCTGTGGAGGACCCAACCATGGTTCTCGGAGTTATCTCAGCTATCGCCCATGGAGCCATGGCCAATCCCTCTGAGACGGGACCTCCTCTCTCAAGCGAGAGGGACAGTATAGCACCCCAGACTCGAGCCGTGGGACCTTCATGTGTGGTTTCTCAATGGGAGCCTGCAAGCCTCCCTGAGAATGTCTATCTCTCAGGCTAGAGCTCCATCTACAAGACATCTCTATTCTCTGAAATTGGCCATCTTTGCCACCTGGTGTACAGCCCGGGGCGAGGACCCATTGACTTGTGACATATCCCAGATATTGTCCTTCCTTCAAGACTTAATGGATAGAGGCCGTACTCCATCTACCCTTAAGGTCTATGTCGCAGCTATAGCAGCTTCTCACACTCCTATAGCGGGCCAGTCAATAGGGAGAAACAACCTTGTTGTTTGCTTTCTTAATGGATCAAGGAAGTTGAATCCCCCTTGTCCCCTCAAGGTTCCTACCTGGGACCTTTCTGTGGTTCTTAGAGGCTTTAAAGGTTCTCCCTTTGAACCAATCCAGACTGCCGACTTACGACCCCTGTCGCTGAAAACTGCCTTACTGCTAGCTTTAGCATCGGTTAAGTGTGTGGGAGATTTACAGGCGCTCTCTGTGAGCCCCTCGTGTCTTGAATTGGGGCCTAACGACTCCAAAGTCGTCCTGAAACTGAGACATGGATATGTCTCGAAAGTCCTATCTACCCCCTTTAGGGTGCAGATGGTCATTCTCTCTGCTCTTCCTCCTTCTCAGGATGAACAGGAGTTGAACCTACTCTGTCCTGTCAGGGCCCTGAGGTCTTACATTGACCGTTCTGCCTCCTTTTGTCAGGCGGAACAGCTTTTTGTCTGCTTCGGTGGCCGCACAAAAAGTCTTCCGGTCACAAAGCCCAGGCTTTCCAGATGGATGGATAGTTGACGCTATAGCACTCGCTTACTCCTCCTTAGTCCTTCAATGCCCTTTGGGTGTAAGAGCTCATTCCACGAGAGGTATGGCCTCCTCGTGGCCATGGTCCTGTGGCGTTTCCATTGCTGACATCTGTGCGGCGACCGGCTGGGCCTCACCGTCCACATTTGTCAGGTTTTATAATCTAGATGTCCCTGTCCTTTCTGCATGAGCCTCCCTGCTGTGTCCAGCTTATGGCTTTCCATTACAACCCCGACCACGTCTGGGCGTAACTATGTTCTGTGCCCTCTATATATATACCCTAGGCCCCTCTGGTGCCCTAGTTTATGGGCTTGGGAGGATGACTACAGTGTTTCAGTCCCCGTTGTCTGGGCTATCCTGTCTTATGAGTATCTGTCACGAGTCCTTTTTCAAGTGCTCTGCCCTGATGCTCGGTCATCCCCCTGTGTAGCACGGCGTGATTGTACTGTCCCCATTGCCTCTTGTCTTATTAATAATCAATATTAAAGGTCCCCTTGAACATGTTTTTAAAAGATGTAATATAAGTCTAAGGTGTCTCCTGAATGTGTCTGTGAAGTTTCAGCTCAAAATACCCCATAGTTTTTTTTTTATTAATTTTTTTAACTGCCTATTTTGGGGCATCATTAACAATGCACTGATTTTCACTGACGCCGCCCCTTTAAGAGCGAGCGTGTTCCCTGCCACATGAGTTGTTGACTATATTACAGCGCATTTACAAAGTTCACACAACTAATATAACCCTCAAATGGATCTTTACAAGATGTTCGTCATGCATGCTGCATGCATGCTTCGAATTATGTGAGTAAAGTATATATTTGGATGTCAACGTTTTATTTTGAGTGAGTTTGAGGCTGTGTTCCGTGGCTAACGGCTAATGCTACACTGTTGGAGAGATTTATAAAGAATGAAGTTGTGTTTATGAATTATACAGACTGCAAGTGTTTAAAAATGAAAATAGCGACGCTCTTGTCTCCGTGAATACAGTAATAAACGGTGTAACTTTAACCAACAGTAGCCTACATTAGCAACATGCTAACGAAACATTTAGAAAGTCAATTTACAAATATAACTAAAAATATCATGATATCATGGATCATGTCAGTTATTATTGCTCCATCTGTCATTTTTCGCTGTTGTTCTTGCTTACCTAGTCTGATGATTCATCTTTGCAGATCCAGACGTTACTGGCTGTCCTTGTGTAATGCATTTGAACACTGGCATTATGCAAATATTGGGGTGGAGCCCCCGACTGTTACGTAACAGTCGGTGTTATGTTGAAATCCGAGTGTTTTCCGGAAGTCTTTTAAACAAATGAGATTTATAAAAGAAGGAGGAAACAATGGAGTTTGAGACTCACTGTATGTCTTTTCCATGTACTGAACTCTTGTTATTTAACTATGCCGAGGTAAATTCAATTTTTGAATCAAGGGCACCTTTAATTAATAAGACGAATGATGCAGTACTCATGTAGTATCGCAAGGGAACGTACTCGGTTACTAACGTAACCTCGGTTCCCTTGTTCCCTTTTGTGTAGTCCTAATTATTTTATTCCTTTTAATTATAATAATTTCATGCTGTTTTTCATGTTGACGATGTGTGAATCATCATGTTCTGTTGTTTATGCTGCTATTTGTGCATGTATAGAAAAACATTTGTGGTATTTTTAATGGGTCACAGACACCCATCTATTCTAATTTAATTTAATTTTACATTCTAATCTTGCCGTTTAACGGCTAATGATCAATAATGAGCTTCGTTTGTTGGTTAGGAAAATAATCTTAAATGAACAAAATGCTCACATTACAACTCCAGATTTACTATGCTGTTAACTCAAAAACTTGCGTACACGAGCTGAGACCTGACGTGAGATCTGATCATAGCCAATGCTCACATCCATATTGACAAATGCCAAGTTTTGCATGGAAACGACTGTACGACCAGTTTTCTGTCATACATTTGTTTCATAAATGAGGCCCATGCAGTCTGAGTAAAGGAGACCTCAGGCCATTTGCTGTAATAGTCAGTTAAGGTTATAGAAAATCTGCAGTCAGATGCAGCAGTGTCAAATGGCCAACTATATCCACAGCCATTTTCTACTATATGGTCCATCTGGCAGCAGCACTGGTTGGAGAGGAGCAGGATGTGACTTGACAGTTACTGAGCTGACATATGTGGCAGGAAGCGACAGCATCATGAACCTGTGCATCCATCCCTGGCCACCAATAGAGATAACGAAGGCATTATTTGGTTCTAAGTCTAAGGTGTCCCCTGAATGTGTCTGTGAAGTTTCAGCAAAAAATACCCCATAGATTTTTTTTTATTCATTTTTTTTTAATTGCCTATTTTGAGGCATCATTAAATATGCACCGATTCAGGCTGCGGCCCCTTTAAATCTCGTGTTCCCCTCCCCCGGAGCTCGCGCTTGCCTTAACCAGCATAAACAAAGTTTACACAGCTAATATAACCCTCAAAATGGAACTTTACAAAGTGTTCGTCGTGCAGCATGTCTAATCGAGTAAGTATGGTATTTATTTGGATGTTTACATTTGTTTATGAATGAGTTTGAGGCTGTGCTCCATGGCTAAGCTAACAATACACACTGTTGGAGAGATTTATAAAGAATGAAGTTGTGTTTATGAATTATACAGACTGCAAGTGTTTAAAAAAAGAAAATAACGACTTGTCTCCGTGAATATAGTAATAAACGATGGTAACTTTAACCACATTTAACAGTACATTAGCAACATGCTAACAAAACATTTAGAAAGGCAATTTACAAATATCACTAAAAATATCAGGATATCATGGATCATGTCAGTTATTATTGCTCCATCTGCCATTTTTTGCTATTGTTCTTGCTTGCTTACCTAGTCTGATGATTCAGCAGTGCACAGATCCAGACGTTAATACTGGCTGCCCTTGTGTAATGCCTCGAACATGAGCTGGCATATGCAAATATTTTCCATGTACTGAACTCTTGTTATTTAACTATGCCAAAATAAATTCAATTTTTAATTCTAGGGCACCTTTAAAAACAAGAGTTATAATTAAAACGAATAAAAATAATAATTTAAATATATATTATTTTGTTATTATGCATTATTATTATTATTATGTATTTATTGTTATTATTGTAGTAGTAGTAGTAGTAGTAGTAGTAGTTTTTGTAATGCATTTGCATGTCAGATTATAGTCTGAGGAATTTAGCTGGCAGCCATAACAATAATAATACTTAACGGATATAACAAAACAGTGATACTATGTCTGTAAAATTTCCGCTCCTCGTAACCATCCTCTAATTGTACCTTAGGAGCAAATTCGAAGACATCGCACACTCAAGTTACATCACATGTGTCCCTTTTAACTTTTTTTATAGTGATGAGTTTCAGGTTGTAACAGTGAGAGAGCGGTTTGATGTTGTACATGTTCAGTAATCCCGTTCCAAATTAGGCCATGACGCCAGTCTGTTAACGACAAAATCACACAGTAAATGTATTTCTGGGAAACCGCTTCTAATTAAACCTGCTCCTGAACAGACCCCCTTATGAGATCATCCCTCAGTAGACAACGTCTAGAGAGGATAGACGAACAATTCCCTTCCACTGTCATTTGCTGCATGACAGAAATGTGAGTTGAAATGCTTCTGCCACCCAAATAGTTAAAAGACATTAAGATCTCACTCCAGCAGCAAAACGTAACTTGAATTAATATTAAAGCTCGGATTGGGGAATGTTTTGTTCATTTTAGAGATGATGGCTCTATCTAGTGGTCACTTATTGTAACTGGTCGTCCAGTTATTCTCATTCCTGCTCCCGTTCAGTTCTGCACATTTGGGCTGAAGGCTGGAAAAAAAGTTGACTTTGTAGATGTCTGAACACAGCTGGTAGGAATATTTACACTTTAGGCTTGACCTTTTTCTTTCTCCATTTCTTTCGAAAAAGAAGACCATCTCTGAGACATTCCCACTATAGTACAAAATACTGTATTAAACATCTTGCATGACATGGGGGTGAGTAAATGATCTGGAAATTTTTTATTCTGAAGTGAGCTAATCCTTTAAGTCCAACTTAAGTGTGTCAAATAAAGCACTCTAAAGTTCTACTAATTGCATTTAATATAAATTTAAACTGTAATACATCTTCATTTAATTGCAGTTACATTCATTCCACACTTAAACATATACTTTTAACTGAATCAGTTCTGAATCAAGAAATCTACCAGAGACAACTCATATATCTTAACAGTAAGGCTGGTTGTCATATCTCTCCCACAGATGCTCACAATCCACAGCCTAGGCAGGTACTGACAAGTTTACAGCGGGTATCTGCTGAAAGGAAAATTCGTTCAATCTGTCATCTTAATTACTTTTCACATCACATGCGAGCTCTGATTGCACCGTTATATTAGCCCATTGGATTCCCGTGCCACAGGTCCTAAGTAGCTGGAACAAGTGTTATACTGATAGTAATTACCTTAAGGAGTTTGAAAGAATCAACCTTCTGTATTCAAGACAATCTGTTTGACAGATGTTTACAGCTTTCATATGCCCTAAGGAACTAAAGAAGATGAAATGAGACAAGATGTTTATTTCTAAAGGTACTATCAGGACAATTGTCTACAGATTGGTTTGATGAGATAACTCTCTTCTAGTTATGAAATGTACAGCTAACTGAATTGCACAGACTGCAAGTCTATACAGTATTTTACAAAGATCAAGATATTTTATTGTCAGTCATGAATTCAGGTCATGTGATGCAAGCACACTCTAATAAGGGAAGAGTTTGGCATAACATATTATTTTGTCAAAGAGTACATTGTCCTTTATGTAAAAAGCAGAAGTTCAGCTCATGCTAACATGTGTACTTTTAAGTAGGCTATGCTTTCAAAACATTGTTATGCAAATCAACAGATGCATATGTATACTTACTGTGCATTGTAAATGCTTTACTGTTTCCTCTTCATTCAAACTGAGTGACGAAATTAAGCAGATTTATTTTTATATAATATTGTTCAGATCAATTCATTCATTCAAAAATACATATGCAATAAATGTAATTAAAATTTCTGAATTAAAATTCATTTTGATATTTTTGGGGTGCATAGAACATCAGGGCAATACAACTGTCCTGATATTATAAAAAAGAAAATTATTACATAGTTTGAGATTCTCCCTTATTTTTAAGAAAAAATAGTTTAACAAAACGGCTTTACTTCTTATATGAAAAGTGTTTGCCAGCGAGATCAAAGTCATTTGGTGCAACCAACATGCAAAAATATAAAACAGGAAATTACATATTGTCACAAGTTGCTGTGGTTGCAGATAAGCATGATGAAGACAAAAGGAAAATTCCAGAATCTATATAGTATTTATTTAAAGGTGCCCTAGAACGTTTTTTTACAAGATGTAATATAAGTCTAAGGTGTCCCCTGAATGTGTCTGTGAAGTTTCAGCTCAAAATACCCCATAGATTTTTTTTTATTAATTTTTTTAACTGCCTATTTTGGGGCTTCATTAAATATGCGCCGATTCAGGCTGCGGCCCCTTTAAATCTTCGTACTCCCCGCCCCCAAGCTCTCGACTATAAAACAGTGCATAAACAAAGTTCACACAGCTAATACAACCCTCAAATGGATCTTTACAAAATGTTCATCATGCATGCTGCATGCATGCTTCGGATCATGTGAGTATAGTATTTATTTGGATGTTTACATTTGATTATGAATTAGTTTGATGGTGCTCCATGGCTAAAGCTAACATTACACACTGTTGGAGAGATTTATAAAGAATGAAGATGTGTTTATGCATTATACAGACTGCAAGTGTTTAATAATGAAAATAGCGACGGCTCTTGTCTCCGTGAATATAGTAATAAACGATGGTAACTTTAACCACATTTAACAGTACATTAGTAACATGCTAACAAAACATTTAGAAAGACAATTTACAAATATCACTAAAAATATCATGTTATCATGGATCATGTCAGTTATTATTGCTCCATCTGCCATTTTTCGCTATTGTCCTTGCTTGCTTACCTAGTCTGATGATTCAGCAGTGCACAGATCCAGACATTAATACTGCCTGCCCTTGTCTAATGCCTTGAACATGGGCTGGTACATGCAAATATTGGGGGCGTACATATTAATGATCCCAACTTTTACGTAACAGTCGGTGTTATGTTGAGATTCGCCTGTTCTTCGGAGGTCTTTTAAACAAATCAAATTTACATAAGAAGGAGGAAACAATGGTGTTTGAGACTCACTGTATGTCATTTCCATGTACTGAACTCTTGTTATTCAACTGTGCCAAGGTAAATTCAATTTTAAATTCTATGGCACTTTTAAGAAAAGTTAACCACACATAAACACAAATGTAAACCAACCAGAAGAAACTGAAACACAAGAGAATATACACACAAGCTACTAACAAGGAAACTAGATGATAAACAGATGAACATAATGAACTAATCAATCATAACCATAGCAGTAGAAACAGACCGTGCATAAAAAGTGGTCTAAGATTCAAACTCTTTTCGATACAGAAACATACCCTGTGTGAGTTCTTGTTTTTAATGTAGATAATATATGAGCAAGAATGCATTTTTTTTCACAAATATCTATACGATTGCAAATGTGAACTGGAACTGGATTGCAGGTGGAACTGGAGATGACCACAGCTGATCAGGTGGAACTGAAACATAAAGCAAAGAGAGGTTAACAGTGGCCTCAGCGGCCATGTCAAAACAGGGAAGAGGCTCTGAAGTGCCCTCCACGGCCATGACTGGGACAACAGGGTTTCCCAGGATTGACGGGGAGTTCATATATGACCTCTCTGGTCATGTTGAGATGGACAGGCAGTTCATGTATGACCTCTATGGTCATGTCGATACAGACAGGAAGTTCAGATACGACCTCTGTGGTCACATCGAGGCAGACATAAAGTTCATGTACAACCTCTGCGGTCGCATCGAAGTAGGCAGGAAACTCAGGGACGACCTCCGTGGTCGTATCAGGGCAGACAGGAAGTTCATAGGTCACTAGGCTGGGTTTTGGGACCGGGGCAAACTCTGGAGTGGGCTCATGCCCTGGGCTGCGTTCCAGTTCGGTTTTTAAAAGCCCTTCCCTCGCTAACTTCCCTCGGTCTCGTTGACTCGGATGTACGTCATTGCTTGTTGCATGAGTGCCCACTTCTGGCGGAACCTTGCAATGGGCTGAACTGGAACGTCCTAAGCCCTTGATCACTTGAGCTGATTTATTATTTATTTTTTCCCCTTACAAATTTGTTTAATACAGCATCCTATATGTATATATGTGTGTTTTAAACGTTTAAAAAAATAATTAATATATCATAGAATTGTTTGTGGTAGGGTAAATTAAACGCGATATGCGGTGACGTCATAATCGTGTTGCATTGTGGGTTATGGAGCTGCCTGAAGTGTACATGTGAAGTAGACTCGCTCCCTCGGTTAAAATCGAGGGAGCGAGGGTCTGTCCATGTAAACTTCCCTCGTCCACTTCACGAAGTGGAACGCACTTCAAAATGGCGGCAGGGATTCCCCCGAGGGGAAGTGTTTAGGGAAGTTTGCGAGTGCGTGTCTAAAACTGGAGTGGAACGCAGCCCTGGAGTGGGCTCTGGAGCAGACTCATGGGTTGGAGTGGATTCATGGACTGGAGCGGGTTCTGGACCGGATTCATGGACTGGAGCGGACTCTGGATCACATTCATGGACTGGAGCGGATTCATGTACTGGAGCAGTCTCTGGATCAGATTTGTGGACAGGAGTGGATTCATGGACTGGAGCGGTCTCTGGATCAGATTCATGGACTGGAGCGGATGTGTGCGCAGCCCACACACACCCAATGGCTGTGGCCAGCGCTGCAATCTCTGAGGGCTCAGGCATGGCAGCCATCTTGGCTGATGGCTCAGGTGTGGCGGCCATCTTATGAACAGACTTTGGTATGGGAACCACAGGACAGGAGGATTCAGAAAACACAGGATTGGCAATCATTAAGACAGGACCTGCTGGTGACCAAGATGGGCCAAGCTCTGTAGCCATCGGAGCTTGATGCCTGGTACCCTCCCCCCCAAAAATATTTAGGGGAAAAGTCCTCCTCAACTCCTCGATCCGGTTAGCTAGAGGGCAAAATCTAGGAACTCACTCAGTGTGGATTGCAATGGGTTGTTGACTCAATAACAAAAGAAGTCAATGAGAGCATAGTCTGGGAGGTTAGTGGAATTGGCAATACCTAAGAAGTTCTGAATGTGGTCCTTGATCGAGTGAGTTCCCTGATGAAGGCGGACGAGATGTACTGCGAGATCCTTTGTTGGTTAGGTCTTCTGTCATATACTGCACCGAAACATGAATAGTGGAGGATCCAGTTGCAGTCTTTATTTAGAGGGTAATCCAAAAACAGAGTCAAAGCAGGCAAAGGTCAAACACGAGAGAGCAATCCAAACCATAACTGAGATAAGGGCAGATAGTGATGTGACAATTGAACCGAGGCTTCAGAGCTCGTGTCGATCATAAATGGGCATGCCAGATGAAGCCTCGATTCGAGGCTTGTGTTATGAATGTAGAAATCATGTGACCGATGACAAACGAGGCCTTGGTTTGTGTGGAATAAATCATCAGTTCAGTGTGTGTGTCTCTTCGGGATAAAAGGGGGTTCGAAACATGGGCCACCTTGTGGGTGTTTTCAGAACTAGTAGAAGCAGCAGTAGTAGTAGAGTGTCGGAGAGTCAGAGTTAGAGAGTTGTGTCATTGTCGTTATTGTATTATTAGAGCTATATTATTACATTATATTAGGTTATATTAGTGTTAGTATATTGTTATTATTACTTATATTAGTTATATTATTGTTATATTAGATATATAAGATTAGTTGGATTGCTTTGGATTTTTGGATTTAGACTGGACTGCTTGTTGATTTGGATTGCCCTTTTGGATTTGTTTGCTTTTTTCTGACCTCTTAATGGAGCCAGCAAGATGTCTGGGAGCATTTTGAAATGGTTGCTCACAATAAGGTATGTGTAATTGTTATATTTTACTGTCTTAATATAATTATAATCCTCATATGGCTATATAATCTTTCATGTCTATTATTTCATGTTTCAAGGTGAAATGCTTGCTGTGCCTGAAGGAGCTGACAGACAGCAATAACACCTCCTCCATGCTCAGGCATTATCGAGCATTGCATGAACATGCATAAACTACTAACAATCCACACAGTACTCAAAGTAATACATACTAATTTTTTTTTCATTATTTAAATAATGTGTTAGGCTCCTACAATACATCAGCATTGTATTTTATTATAGATTCCAAAAAAGAAATGGTGAATGAGACCTTGGTGAACATGGTTGTCAAGGACTCCCAACCCTTTTCCATTGTGGAAGATGCTGGATTTAGAGAGCTCCTGCATGTGTTGGATCCCACTTTTGTTATCCCAACTCGAAAGGTATGTGATTAATTAAGTGGTTTATAATTGTTTAAGTAGTTAAAATTAAGAGTAACTGCATTTATTTTTATCCACAGTTGTTGAAGGTCATAGTTGATAATAAATACAAGGAGGCTAAGGAGAAGGCCAGAGAGAAGTTGTAGAAAGTTGTGGCTGTAAGCCTTACGTCTGACATGTGGACATCCCTACATATGGATGCCTACCTTGCAGTAACTTGCAATTTTATAGATGAATATGACAAGCTCTGCACTATTTTATGAGGTGTAGAGCATTTCCCTAAAAGCCATACAGCTGAGAATTTGGCTACTGGAAACATCAAGCTCATGGAGGAGTGGGGCATAAAGGACAAAGTGAAGTGTCTGGTAACTGATGCGGCAGCCTATTTGATTGCATGTGTAAGATCATTAAATGTTAGGCATGCAATATGCATTGCACATGCACTAAATCTCATTGTGAGGAAGTCCTTTGATGACATCAGTAGCTTCAATGAAATTAGATCCAAATGCAGGAAACTTGTGAAATATTTCCGAACCAGCACTACAGCAAAAGAAAGACTGGCATAAGTACAGGAGCAGATGGGGAGACCAGTTCTGAAGCTGATAATTGAAGTGGACACTCGCTGGAACAGCACTTATAACATGCTGGAACGGCTCTATCAGCTGAGAGAGCCAGTGGAGGCAGCCCTTGCCTCTCTAAGGACTGACATCACCCCTCCTACTGCCTTGGAGTATGAGGCAGTCCAAGATGCCTTACATGTTCTTGCCCCTTTCCACCAGGCTACAGTAGAGTTTTCTGCTGAGAAAAGAGTGTCTGCCTCCAAAGTGTTTCCTTTGATGAAGATGCTAAATCATGCTGTAACGAGTAAGCTAGAAGGCCTCAACTACAATTTAACAAGGCAGCTGGGTGACAGCCTGGTCCAGAGGGTCAGGAAAATGCAGTACATTTTGAACCATTAAGTATGATGACCATACCCACATTATTGGATCCCAGATTTTAAAAAAAAAGGGATTCTTAAGCCAAGGGAAACTACAAGAAGCAGTATCAAGATTAAAATCAGAATGTTCTACTGTAATCAGAAGTTCTGGTGTCCATTATGCTTCCACCAATACACCCCCAGCTCAGTTACCAGCCTCTTCAGAATCAGGTCAATCTACAAACAACATTAAGTAGTATATTTCTTTGTTGTGTGAATTTTCACACAAGTGATTAGTACTGTGAATTATTAATACTACTACTACTACTACTAATAACAATAATAATTTTATTTATATAGTGCTTTCTGGGTACTCAAAGTGCTTTACATACGGAAGGGGAAATCTCCTCAACCACCACCAATGTGCAGCATCCCCTGGATGATGCAACGGCAGCCATGTTTCGCCAGAACGCCCAGCACACACCAGCTTATTGGTGGAGAGGGGACAGAGTGATGAAGCCAGTCAGTATATGGGGATGATTAGGAGGCCATGATGGACAGAAGCCAGTAGGCAAATTTGGCCAGGATGTCGGGGTAACACCCCTACTCTTTTCAAAGGACATCCTGGGATTTTTAACGACCACAGAGAGTCAGGACCTCGGTTTAACATCTCATCCGAAAGGTGTTAATTGAGTTTTTCTCTTTCTACCTCTATTATTAGGTAACCTTTGGCATCTGCTGGATAGCACGGTTGATCACAGTAGAAGGAGCTCAACTGCAACTGCAGATGCTACCGTTGAAGTGGACCGATATTTATCGGAAGTGAATCTCACAAGATCTGAGGATCTACTAGTATATTGGGCTCAACAGAAGCATCTGTATCCTCACTTATACCAGCTGGCACTGGCATTCTTATGTTCCCCCGCATCCTCTGTTCCTTGTGAAAGGATCTTTTCTGGAGGAATCATCTAAACCCCAACACACTTCAAAAAATTCTGTTCCTCAATAAAAATAAATTATAATCCTTCCTTCACCCACCCCAAACTACTTTGTTGCAGTTTGCTCCATATCCCCAGTCCCATAAGCACTACGCTGGATTAAAACTGTTCGCTGCACCAAAAAACAGTAACAATTCTTAACTTTTCCCACCCCAGACTGCTCTGTTGCAGTTTGCAGTATTACACTCCCTCCACAATAATCACTGCACTCAACACAGCTTCAATTTTGTTCATACTGTCATTATCCAAACAATTTATGAATAATTAATTAACTGTGTGTGTGTCTGTGTGTGTGTGTGTGTGTGTGTGTGTGTGTGTGTGTGTGTGTGAGATAGTTGTCTCTGCACATGTAAAGTCAGACAGAGAAAGATACATTTTAAGATATTTTATTTTATACCCAGGCAATGCACAAATGTGTGCTCAGGTCATAGACTTAGGATTAATTTATTTGTCTGCTATTTCTTTGCACAGTAGCTAGGTGTCACTAGTGAGCAATGCTGAATAAAGCTTCAGGTAATGAACCTTTTGGTGAAGCAATGGGCTGCGAATCCTCAGTGCTTCATAAGGCTTCATTTGCCCATCAATAAGGGCAGATGTAAACTGAAAAAATCCAAAAGACCAGGCAAAGAATCAAAAACAAGACTTGGGAGAACCAGGATACAAGGCTCAGGGAAGCAGTACAAACAGACATGCAAGATCTAAAAAAAAAAAAAAAAAAAGAGTGACTGAGTGAACCAGGCTTTTATAGACAGAGCTAATGAACTAATGTGAAATAGCTGTGGACAATCAGTGATAATGAAACCAGGCCGTGGATGATGGGAAATGAAGTCCATTGCTGAGTGGCAATAGTCTGGGGTGATAGCTGATGATCGTGACATGAATGAATTTGCAACTTTGAACAAATCAGGAGAGTCTGTAGACACTGTGGCTTTTCCAGAGCTGGCCGTAGACTCTGCAGCTTCTCCAGAGGTGGCCGTAGACAACACACCTTCTCCAGAGTGTCAGGGTTCTGTCACCTTGGTTTAGATTATTTTTGGTTTCGTGACAGAGTCCTGATACTCTTGTATTCTCTTGTCTTTGCGTGAGCGTGCGGTCTTGAGTGTGCTCAAGCCGTGCACTCTCTTGTCTGCGTACCTTGTTTCATGTTTGGAGCGTGGTGTTCGGATTCAGACTCTCTTGTCTAGTTCGGTTTCGGTCCGGTGTCGAGGTTTGAGCACTCGCACTCCATGTCTTGTTTCTCATGTGAAGGCAGGGGTTGTGTGTTCATTCACTCGCCGTATGCTTGTCTTGTGTATTTTGTGAGCACTTGGTTTATGTTTTCATTGGCCAGGCGCTCTTGTGTTGTCTTGTTCTGTGTAGCACGCTGTTTGTGTTTTCACTGGCCATGTGCTTTCATGTCATCATGTTTTGTTTTGTTTTGTTTTGTTTTGTTTGTGTGAGCACATTACTTGCCATGTACTCTCATGTCTATCGTCTTGACCCTGCCCATCTTGTCAGTTTGTTGTCTAATGTTCTCCATCGTGTATCTTGCCTGTTCCTGTCCTGCCCAGCCAGTCAAGTTGCCAGTAGTTTTTGTTGTTTGTTTTTGTTTTATTTTTTTCTAAATAAAAGCCCATTCATTCCTGCAATTGAGTTCTCGCTTCACTCCTTCATCTGCAACCCTTTAATTTACAGCCTGTAGATGTCACACATACTATTACAAGTGAGGCTCCTGCATCTCCTTCCTCGCACCACTGGAGGGAGTCATCACCCGAATATTGACTGTTTCCCATTCGGACTTCATTGCACACACAACTACACCACATTACACACACACTTCATAAGCAGCTCACACACACACACACACACACATTGCAAAGTCTTGATTTGGCCCAGTGATCATTTCTGAGCTTTTTCATTGTGGATTGTTATACCTGTGTTTGACTTTGACTGTTTCTCGTACCTGATTCTCTTCTGCCTGCCTTAACCCTTGCCTATTCCTGGATTTTTGTATGATTGCTGCCTACCCTGATATCTGCCTGCCTTTGGACTCTGTATGTTTGTCGCCTGACCTGATCACTGCCTGTCCCTGTTTCTGCTACTGCATTGTCCTTGCCTTTGTTGTTGCTGTGAATTTAACTTTAATAAAACTGCAGATGGATCCTCACTCCATTGACCCTTCATTACAGAAGACTTCTCCAAACAGCGATCCAGCAGCCATTATGCAATTATCATTGGAATTGTCTGCGCAAGCCAACCAGCTCGCTATACACCAACATCAGCTCGACCGGCTGACTTCACTCACAGAGGAGCTCATCAAAACACTACAGAGCCTTCGTCTAACACATATCTGAGGCCGCATCTGCTCAAATTACCACCTCAGCGAACCCTACAGCCACTCCTACCTCCTCAGTGAACCCATGACTTGTGTTCCTCCATGCGCAAGCCACGGTATCCAGTCCAGAGCCCATGCAACTCGGCTACACTCATCTAACCCCCGAAGAAAAAGAACGAAGAATGCAACATCATCTATGTTTGTACTGTGGCCAAGCCGGTCATCTCAAGACATCATGCGACCGACCAGCCTCATCCAACTCCAAATCAGTGAGTTCCTGAACGCAAATAAATCATTCTGCAACCTATATCAAAATACCTGTGAAAATGATTATCAATGACAAGACAATATCCACTTATGCTCTGTTAGACTCAGGGGCAGCTGGTAATTTCATGTCTAGCACATTTACCCAACAACATAAAATCACATTAACCTCGTTCAACTCTCACTTCGCAGTGGAGACGCTAGATGGTCGTCCCATAGGAGAACGAAGAGTCACACATATCACCAAGGAGGTCCACATGCAAGTGGGAGTACTTCACAAACAAAATATCAGATTTTATGTCATTCATTCACCCAGCAACCCAATCATCCTTGGCTTACCATGGCTACGCCGACACAACCCACATATCTCCTGGAAAGAAGGTCAGATCATTCAGTCGGACACATTTTGTCATGAACAATGCTTGAGTCAAGTTTCCCCATTATCTGTACATTCCATCTGTCAAAGAAATGAACGCAGACAACCCTGAAATACCTACTGAATATTCGGACCTGGCTGGAGTTACCTCCTCACTGCTCCTGTGATTGTGCAATTGACTTATTACCCAGCACCACTCCTCCCAAAGGCCAAATTTTCCCTCTGCCCCAGCCCGAATCAACCGCCATGAAGAATTACATTGAGGAAGAACTCGCTAAAGGCTTCATCAGACCCTCAACATCACCCGCTGCATCCAGGTTCTTCTTCGTAAAAAAAAAAAAAAAAAAAGATGGCAGTCTCATACCTTGCATTGATTCGTGGCCTCCACAACATTACCATCAAGTTTCGATACCTCTTACCATTGGTACCTGCAGCCCTCGAACAACTCAGACAGGCCAAGTATTTCACCAAGCTGGATCTTCGCAGTGCTTACAAATTGATTCACATCAAAGAGGGTGACGAATGGAAGACTGCATTCTCTACTTCCACAGGCCACTACAAGACATTGGTTATGCCGTTCGGATTGGCAAACAGTCCATCCGTGTTCCAGTCATTTATCAACAATGTTTTCCATGACATGCTCGACCGATGATATCCTGATCTACTCTAACACCCTTGATGAACACATCCAACACATAAGATCCGTTCTTCAACGTCTAATCCAGTATCAACTCTATACTAAAGCTGAGAAATGTGAGTTTCATCAAACATCTATGTCATTTCTGGGATGCATAATCAGCCACGAGGGGGTAGCTATGGACGAAGGCAAGGTAAAGGCAGTATTGGAATGGCCCCAACCACATACATTAAAAGAGCTACAATGATTTCTGGGGTTCGCTAATTTCTACAGGCAGTTTATAAAAAACTTCAGCGGAATCGTCGCCCCCTAACTGCCATGGCCAAATGCTCTTCTCGCCTCATCTGGTCACCCAGCGCTCTGCAGGCATTCCAAGATCTCAAGGCACAATTCACATATGCTCCAATTCTCCATCATCCAGACCCAAGTCTCCCATTCATAGTGGAGGTTGACGCTTCAAGCACAGGCATCGGGGCTGTACTTTCGCAACATCACGGGACCCCAGCTAAAATGTTTCCCTGTGCCTTCTATTCATGAAAATTGTTTTCTTCTGAATGAAACTACGATGTGGGCAACCATGAACTGCTAGCCATGAAGGCTGTGCTAGAGGAATGGCGCCACTGGCTAGAAGGAGCGCAACACCCTTTCACAATCCTTACAGACCACAAAAATCTGGAATATTTACATTCAGCCAAACGCTTGAATCCCAGATAGGCAAGATGGGCCATGTTCTTAACAGGTTCCACTTCATAGTCACTTAAATCCAAGAACACTATAGCTGACGCCCTGTCCCGACAAAAGGAGGAAACTAACTTTCCTGAATCTGATGAAAACATAATCTCTGAAAAACTGCTCGTTGCACCTGTTCAGTGGGATATCATGACCGAAATCATGTCCAGAACCCTCCACCTCCTGAATGTCCTCATGACCGCACTTTTGTCCCTGAACCTCTGCACAACAAACTCCTACACCAAGTTCATGCAGTTCCCAGCTCCAGGCATCCAGGTATTACAGCCACTCTACACCTTCTCAAAAATCAATTCTGATGGACACTATTCAATTCGTCAACTGTACAGTATGCAATACCTCTAAACCATCACGACAGCTACCTGTTGGTCTTCTCCAACCCCTACCCATCCCTCAATGTCCCTGCATATCTTTATTGATTTCATTACCAATCTCCCTGAGTCTCATGGCAATACCATCATCCTCACAGTGTATGAAGAAATAATTTACACACACACACACACACACACACACACACACACACACACACACACACACACACACACACACAAAAAATGCACCTTTTGTGTCACCAACTGCAAAAATA